>APFE031411138.1:11628-22994 GCA_000404065.3 Pinus taeda
TGGTAGATATAGTGCGACCGGTATCGGTACCATTTCCTTTGAGAGGGAGTTTGGTAAACCCTTCGTATTGAAGGAAGTGATGCATGTTCTAGGATTGAAGAAGAATCTTATCTCTGTGGCGATGTTAGAAGACAAGGGATATGATGTTTTATTCAGCGAGGGAAAGGCTTTCCTGCGCAGTAAGACAACTGAGAAACTCAGAAGATAGGGGTTCGAGTCAAGAAACTTTATCAATTGTATGTAGATGGTTGCACAACAATGGCATGCAAGGCAGAAGGAGTGGTGAGCCGGGATGATGGTGAGTTGTGGCACCGGAGATTGGGCCACCTTCACCATGGAGCCTTGAAGATATTACAACAGATTTCTACTGGGCTTCCTAAAGGCACTCTTGCGCAGTTAGATCAGTGCAAGGGGTGTACTTTGGGAAAATTTGTGAAAGCCACCTTTCACGAGAAGGATAGTCGTGCCATGACGATCCTTGAGAGAATTCACACAGACGTGTGTGGACCTTTCTTAGTAGCTTCGAAAACAAAGCACAAGTACTATGTGATATTTGTTGATGATTTCTCTCGGAAGTGTTGGATCTTCTTCATGCAGAAGAAGAGCGAGACATACTCAAAGTTCTGTGAGTTCAAAGTACTAGTCAAGAAGGAATCGAGGAAGAAGGTGAAGGCTCTTAAGAGCGACAATGGTGGTGAATACATCTCTGGTGAGTTCAAGGACTTCTGCAGTGCAGAAGGGATTCGAAGAGAGCTCATAGCTCCCCATAACCCACATCAGAATGGGGTTGCTGAGCGGAAGAACAGAATGATCTTGGGTGCTGCACGGGCGATGTTGCATGATCAGGGCCTACCCCTTCACTTGTGGGCGGAGGCATGCAATACTACAGTATATGTGCAGAACCATTGTCCTCACAAGATACTTGGCATGAGTACACCTGAGGAGGCTTATTCTGGTAAGAGGCCTGATATTTGCCATTTGAGGATTTTTGGTTCTCTAGTTTACATGCATGTGACGAAGGATGCCAGGAAAAAGCTAGAGCCGAACACAGAGGTTTGGATATTTGTGGAGTACACTGATACACCCTGTTGTGGAGGTAAATCCCTTCTGCAGACAGAGGCGATCCCACTAGCCCAAATGGGGTCTAGCAACAATCAAACAATGCTAACACGCAGGTTCCTAATTGCAAATCAAAGACCGATGATGAGGGCCTACCTCAAATCCAACGCTAGTACTTGTAGAAGAGTCGTCGCTCCCATTCCTTTGCTTCGGCTTGTCACAATTCCCACGATCTTCGTGCACAGACACCTGCACATGCAAAGAACGACACAAATACAAGCATTAAATCCAATAGATGCAACTATATATCAGTCAGAAAGGATATAACTCAAACATCATTATAAAGACAATAAGAGTGGAACCATAATGATAGTCGTCTATTATTATTGATAAACAAAGAAGAATACAACCATAGTTCTGACGTCAAATCCTCCTTGGCTGGGTGACAGCAACAAATGCCTTGCAAAGCTTGTTGGAATGGGGAACAAGCCTCTCTCTCCTTGGTCACTTGGAAAAGAAGAATCTCCTCACTTTAGATTTAGCCTTATGGGGATGAAGAAGGCTTCTTGTAGCATGAGCTTAGCAATTCTCAGACTTTGGGACTTAGAATTTGGAATTTGGAGAGTAGAACTACTAAATAGCTTGTCAAAGGCAAAAGGACAAGCTTTTATAGAGAGAGGAGAAGGAGTTAGGATCATCCACAAGATTCATGGGATTGGCTTTATCCCTAAGAAGCTTCCATGAGAGGTGGAGAACTACTTCCCTTCTATGGAGATTCGAAGCCCAACTGAACTAACTCAAGCTGGAATCAGTTCATGAATAGGTTAAGAAGAACCTTCGTAAGTTGGTTTGTTAAAAACTTTACCCAACCGGGCTGGTGCGAGTGCGACTCTGAGACAGAGCACCAGCTGGCGCGCCCTCTTTGGAGGATTTCCCTCATTGGCGCGAGTGATACACTGTTGAACAACGCCAATGGAAAAAGGGCTACTTTTATGGGTATTTTGCAGAAGGTATCTTCAGGGCATATGAAGTACATACTCAAGGGGATACAATGCAAGTGTTTTCAGGTTATGTCACTTCTCACAAGTTCCGGAATAAGTCCTCCAATGTGCAGCAGAAAGGGTAACAGGGACGGTGACAAACTACTGTGTAACAGATGCCCCCTAAAGCATGAGGCCCGAGGGAAAGAGGCGTGAAATGCTTTACAAGAACATGGCCAACTGAAAACACGGTCCCTGGAGAACCTGCACGAAGAAGTACAACTGATATTTCAAGTACATGATATATGTGGTATGGGCGCATCCATCCATAGCAAAGTACATAAAAATCTGGATCCAAGGTATGGGCGCAACCATCCAATAAGGATCGATAAACAAACTCAGGCATGGTCACATCCATCCAGTGAATTAGTCATGTAATGATCATAATAATCCACAAAATCGCAACCTGGACTCCAACAGACAAAATCTAGGGTCTTGCGCTCCATCTCGACCCGAACAAAGTACAAGTTCAAGCGTGCAAATATAGGAGTCGAAGTCGAACATGCAGGAACATCGTCTGATTACCAATCAATGATTAAAACTATTAACAGACGCGAGAGGTACTACCAATAATGACAATGGTCCTTAAGGTACTATAGGTACAATCTACGGCATGCGAATCAGTGAGTTGGCGTTGAACACCAGTAGAATCATTCGATCGGAGGCCAATGATGAAAACCTCGCGTCGAACATGAAGAACCTGCCATTGAGGCATGCAGGCTCCAAGGCACCTGAAGGGAGTCTCTAAGTCAACTTCTTGGATAGTGAGCTGAAGTCGATAAGAAGTGACCTTGATTGAAGGTGGGCCATAATGTTTCCCACATCATTGACACGAGACTAAGAAGGATAAGATGTTTTGTGTGAGGTATCAAAGGGAGGTTGAATATTCTGCAGAGGTCAACTTCTCTTGAACATATTGGCGGCATGACAATGGACTTGGCAGTATTTGACATCAAATGATCAGGGGTCATGGTGATAGGGCAATGAGCAAATGAGAGGTCAAACAGGATAACCCAAACCCACGAAGGCAAGTGTAAAAACAAGATGAGATGTTCCCACCCAGACACGAATGCAAACAAGTGCCATGTTCAAGAGCGACATATTGCCGATGTGACAATAATTGTGGTTCCTTTTTCCCCACCATTTCTGGCGAGTACCCCGGTTATTTTTGGATGACAAGCTTGACAGGGATAGCATATGCTTGAGAGGCATCATTTCGATGAAATCCAATGTCATTAAGTTTTAATGAGCCTGACAAAGGAAGAACTCAACGTCTTTTCATGTTTAGAGAGTTTGAAAAGATAGCGGAAAAGGAAACTCCAGGGGTGTCCTTTTTCATAAAGTTGTGTCTCTCGAGCCCGAAAAAGTATAAAACCATGCTCGAAAGAACCGCCCGATCATTACGATCGAGGAGTACTTTTCGTAAGTAGTGATTTCGATCTGAAAAAGTAAAAAAGCGATTGAAACCACGTCGTTTTGTAACCGTTAACGAACCTGAAACGACAAGGGTCCAGCAATATTTTAGTTTTTTACACGGTCAGAAAAAGGGTTTAAAGACGACCGCCTCTCATTTACGTTTAATGAGTCGAGAGGAACAACTCGACGTTCTTTTCACGTTTAGAGAGTCAGAAAAGAGCAAAAATATGACTCCATAGTGACTTTTTCGTGTATTTACTGAGTCTGAAAAAGTATAAAATACAACTCGTTTCGTCACCTAAGCCGCACAAACACCTGTCGTTGCACAAAAACTGACGTAAAATCCATTTTCGACACAAATATACATTAAAATATTCATAAAATGACTTTTAAAACCTATTTGAGGGTCAAAAAGTTATAAAATAGGTGAAAATGGTAAAAAACAAGAATTACTTTTCACTTTCACCTTTTGAGAGCGACATTAGGGCTTTTGGTGTGCGATCTTCAAGCGAAGATTGCGACAAATCCAGTTGACCATTCAGAGTGCCGTCAGTGCCAGGTAAGAGGCCTCTTCCCCTACTCCATTTTTGTCTGTTTAAAATTTGATTTAGGTTATTTTATCATCCTCCATGGAGGGGATTTTAAAAATGGGGGTTGCGCCCATTGGTGCGGGTTTCGGGCACGGACCCGCGCCAATCGGGCAACTTTCCCTAAAGGCTCGCACCCATGGGTGCGACTGTTTTAGAAACAGTCGCGCCAACGACCGCGCGTATTTTTTGCTTAAATTTTAACAATTTTAAATCATATTTCTCTGCATTTTAAATTCCACAAGGGTTTAATTTAATGCTTTGGTCTTGTGATTGCAGGGAAACACGCAAAAATGGTAGTCGTATGGAAGGAAAGAGAACACGATCAAGTGGACACATTGGCTTTAACAGATGAGGACTGCATGGAAGCACTCAGAGCTTGTGGGCTCAAGAAATATTTCCTACTGTCCTATCTACGAGCTCAGCCAGAGCTCTTGCAGTATCTGATCAACTTATGGGATGTACAGGAATAGGTGTTCTGGATACGGGACCAAGTATTGGAATTAGATGTATCTAACGTCTATTTCCTCATTGGACTGTCACGTAGAGGGCTGGTGCCCCGTTTGACTGGTAGTAGGCCATCCGGGGAGAAGATGGAAGAGGTGAAGGCTCGAGTTTTCCCAGGGGAAAGATATGGGTCGGGCAGCTCAAAAGTGGATATCCCCACTGTTCAGGACCTAACACTCAGAGCGCTATTATTCACCATCACACGAGCTGCGGGGACACAGGCACCCCATGAAGCTACGAAGAATCACCTGATACTAGCGACAGAGTGCCTTAGCTCGACGGTCTTCAATTAGGCGTCAGCTGCGACGACCAATATGAAGAGGCAGTTGACGAAGGCCAAGCGCGGCAAGCTGCAACAGTTCGGGTACGACTCCATCTTGGTGACGTTCTTCTTGGAATGTGTGCCAATCTTCCAAGGATAAGGGGCCTTTTTTCATGACCCGGCACCTCGAGAGTCGAGGATGGCTCATTGGGCGGCATTGATGCCGAGAGGGGGTGGCGATCAGTAGATGTCATTCAGACTTGAGTTTTTTGGGTGGCTTCGCCGCCCACTGCTTGTGGTGGAGGACTGGCCGTATGCAGGGACAGACTTCACCGGTGACCCTAACCTCCCACTGCCGGAGGGAGAGGACTGGGACGAGGAGATAGGTATGACCTCGTTTTTGATTTTGTGTTTTTATGATTTTTTTTTTTGTTAATACATGTTTGTTCTAATAACATCTATATGCATGTGCAGATGTTGGCCCGGAGCATCCAACTGATATGTCTCCCATTGCGAGGATACACCCGACAGTAGCAGCGGATCCTCAGGAGGAGGGTGGTGACAGAGGAGAGCTCATTCAGAACCTCGAGGCTATCACTCGAGGGATTCCGGATTATGCTCGGCTGGCTGATGTACCACTAGCGTACCAGAGGCACACGGTGGGAGTGTCGACTCGCATCCACCGACTCCTGAGACGTTTAGTGCGAGTGGTGACGTGCTACCATGAGCACCACTGGGACTAGATATCTAGGCTTTCTTTTCCATGCATATTTTTTGAGAGACATGTTGTCTCCGGATGTACTAAGACAAACATGTATTATTTTTTGATGATGCAAGTGGTGCAAACATTTGGACACACACACACACACACACACACACACACACACACACACACACACACACACACACATATATATATATACATACATATATTTTATGGTTTATTGTGCTTTATGCTTCTTATGTTATTTCAAATTACATGTTATGAAAATGCCTGTCCAACACATAATTAGCTAATGCATCGACTAACGTATTAAATCGTCTTGGAATATGTTGATAAGTAATGAAATCAAAATCACTTTCTAACAATTTAACACGTAAATGCAACCTTAAAATCTGATGGTTTCTTACAGAATAATGCCCGTTGAGCTGGTGGACGACAAGCTGAGAGTCCAAGTTTACAACCAGTGTTCAAAGACCGAGGTTAATCGTCTCAGCTAGTAATTCGATTATAGCACTATACTCAGCAACATTGTTTGTTGTACAACCTAGACAAACCCCTTGAAGGTATACCAACTCACCATGAGGATTGTAGATCACCCATGCCGTAGATGACAAGTTGCGTGTATTGCGGGAGGCACCATCAGCAAAACCAACGTAAGGCGATCCAGACATATGTCCAAGAAGCAAAAAGACACAATAAGCGGCAATCACGCCGACACACCAAGACAAAACATGAAAACATGCACACACTACACACTTGCTGAAAGCACACATATGTAAAAAAATAGAGTGACTGGACTCATGCATAATTTTTTTTCAAATAAAGCCCATTTCGGGGCTTGTCCAGGGGATTCCCTTCATAATCAATAAGCTGGTAGGCCCCTTTTTGCAAAAATCTTTTTACAATGTAGGGCCCGTGCCACATGGGCTCGAATTTTCCTGCCCCCCGCTTATCATTAGCTTGATCGTAGAGCAGGACCAAATCTCCCTCAACGAAAGAGCGAGGATGGACAGTGTTATCGAAGTGAGTTTTCACTTGCTTCTTCTATGCTTCAATAGCTAAGGAGGCTAGTCGACGAGTCTCGTCCAGCTGCTCCAAGTAAAGAAGGCGCTCTTCTACCGGAGTAGTGTCAGTGAGAAATTTGACGGCTAACTTTAACGAAGGAATCTCACACTCAATAGGAAGGGTAGCCTCCAGTCCATAAACCAACTAGAAGCGAGTGAAACTGGTGGCATCCTTCATGGAGGTTCGGTAGGCCCACAAAGCAGAGAACAACATCAAATTCCAGTTGGACTTATGCATGCCAACGGTTCGTTGAAGCATCGTAACCAAGACCTTGTTCACGGCTTCTACTTGACCGTTGGCCTGAGGATAGTATGGAGTCGAACTATCATGCCGTAGGCCGAACTGGGTTGTAAGCTTGGTCATCATGTGATTACGAAAATGCTTTCCGTGATCCGTGACGATGGCTTGAGGGACTCCGAACCGCAAGATAACATGGTTGAACAAAAACTGCGCCACGGTGTGACCATCTTTAGACATTGTAGGCATCACCTCGGCCCATTTCATGAAATAATCAACAACAATGATGATATACCCATGCCCCCCAGTTGCACGAGGGTTATAGGTCATATAATCAATGCCCCATTTGGCAAAAGGACCAATGGTAACAACGAGGTGTAGTGGACCAGGGGGCGCACGCATCTTCTGTTGGTAAATTTGGCACTCATGACATGAACGAACGGTAAGAATACAATCCTTAAAAATAAAGGGCCAAAAGTAACTAGCATGGAGGATTTTTTGTGCAGTGGCATATCCGGACATGTGACCGCCACAAGCACCAGAGTGGCAGTCATTTAAAACTCTCTCAGCTTCGTCGAGAGTTAAGCATCGGCGGAGAATAGAATCAACACCGAGACAGTACAGGGTGTCCCCAACGATGCGATATGGTTGGGCTTGATGGCGAATCTGTCGGCGAGCATCCTTAGATGTCTCGGGATAAAAAGAGGATGTCTGTAAGTAGACAATGATATCCCCATACCAAGGATCGAGGGTACTGATGAGGAAGAGAGTTTCGTTCGAAATGTGATCCTCCAACCGAGAGGAGGCGGCATTGGATGGAAAAGAACACAACAATTCAGTGAAGACAAGCGATTTCTTAGACTTGGCAGCAACGAATTGCAAGTCGAAATCTTGGAGGATGACAATCCACTTCGAGTACTTGCCCCCCAACAGCTGACGTGACAAGATGTACATCATTGGGTTGCAATCATAGATCACTGTCGTAGTACGCAACAAGATATAATGACGGAAGCGTTGGATGGCACAAACGGTGGCCAATGCCAACTTCTCGACATAAGCATATCGAGATTCCGTATCTAATAAATTGAGACTAAGATAATAAATGACATGTTCAGTGGCATCATCGTCATCCTGAACAAGAACCATGCCAATGGTGGTATCAGCAGCAGCCAGATACAACGTGTAATCGCGATGGTAATTTGGATGACGTAACAAAGGAGTGGAAACAAGGAGAGTTTTAAGATGTTCAAAAGACTCTTGAGCTATGGCATCCCATCAAAATGGGGTGTCACGCTTCAGTAACCACGTGAAACCTTTGGCCACCTCGACATAATTTGGGATGAATCGTCGTAAAAAGTTTGCTTTACCCTGCAAGCTCTGCAATTGCTGCAAATAAGCAAGGGGAGGAAGATTCAAAATGGCCTCGACTTTAAGGGGATCCAAACAGATGCCCTCTCGGGAGATGATGAACTCGAGAAGTCTGCCAGACTCTACGCAGAAGACACACTTATGCGGGTTGAGCCGAATATGGTAGTGTCAACAACGGAGAAAAATTTCGCAGAGATGCACCAGATTGTCTTGACGTTTAGCTAAATGAGCGGGAAGATCATCCAGGTAAGGCTGCACGATGTGTCAAATATCATAAAAAGCATAAGACATCGCACGTTGGAAGGTGGCGCCAGAATTCTTGGGACCGAAAGGGAGATTTTTATAAGCAAAAGTGCCCCACGGACAGATAAAGGCCATCTTGTGTTGATCAGCTAGCGCGATATTAATCTGGTTATATCCAGAGAAACCATCCATAAACGAATAAATCTCACTTCTGGCACACTCATCAATGAGCTGGTCAATGAAGGGTGTGGGGTAGTTATCTTTTGGACAGGCTCGATTAATATCGCGGTAATCGACACAGAATCGGATAGTACCTTGCTTTTTATCCACAGGGATGATGTTGGAGACCCAATCTGTGAGTGGGATGGGTTAGATGAAGCCAGCTTTGAGAAGCTTTTTGACTTCGGCTTTAATCGTTGCAGCCTTTCGGGGGTGCACAAGGCGTAAATGCTGATGAACAGGCTTAGTTCCTGGATACATGGGTATCTCATGCACCACAATTCTTGGATCAATGCTGGGCATCTCTTCGTAAGACCAGGAAAAGACGTCACGAAACTCGCGAAAAATACCTATATAGAGTTGAATTTCCTCAGGAGTGCAAGTGACTTCAATGTAGATATGCTCAACAATCCCTGGTTTGACAGAGATGTCAATAGGTTGAGTTTGCGTAATGTTTCCCAAATTCCCTTCAGAGGACACTTGATATACTTGAATGGGTGTCTGAAGGGGTTGTGAAGGGAGACAAGGAGCAAACCGCTCAAGACAAGCCAGCGTTTCCTGAAGGGTAGGGAGAAACGAGGAACGATGGTGAAGATTGAACCAAGGAGGTTCCTCGAGAGACATGGTATCTATAATGGCTTCGTCAGAAGGAAATATTTCCTTTAATGGATCCCAAGAAGCACAATCTCCAAGCGAAGGGGAATAGTCGTACGAGTCAAGAGCTCTGCTTAAAGAAGTAGATTTAGCAGGAGGAGCCGATACAACGACAATTTCGATGTAGTTGAGCTCGACTGGACTTAACAACATCTCCTCGCCCCACGACTCTATCTGGTCAATGGGGGGAAGGACCCAAGGATCAGAATGAACCGAAATCATACTAATGGAGGCGAGGTTTGGAGGTGGGAGTGAAAAGACACCCATGAGGGCGAGATCTTTGAAGAGCCCAGCTCCCACACTCTCTAAGGGAAAGGAGGTATGCTCCACAAAAGGCACATTGCCTTCGGAAGAAGAAGCAAAGAAGGAGAGCTAGTCTACCATGACAATTTCCCCCTGATGAGGGAAACAAATGACACGAAAGAGGGATGAAGTCATGGCATGCATGGCATGTGTCCAGCTCCGGCCCAAAAGGAGGTTGTAAGTAAGATTTGCATCAACAACTTCAACTTCCACTTCAACGGTCTTCCCTTCGAAAGTAATCAGCAATCGTTGGAGGATACCGTAAGGGCGAGATTCTCTCCCGTCAAAGGCTTCTAGTGTCGTCGGAGACTGACTCAAAGTCAGAGTCCCAATAGGCTTCCAACAAGCAACAGACATAATGCAAGTTGATGCGCCTTCATCAATAACTGTACGATGAATTGTTTTCGAATTGATGATGACCTGAATGAGGAAGGCAATCTGGTGAGGCAGTTGTGGTACATGTCTCTTGAGATCAAAGGTGATCAAATCCGAGTCGGCCGGGTCGATGGCCGATAGCAAGGACTTCCTCTGGAGGGGGCAGCTCTGAGAACTTCTAAAGCGGACATAGCTGACAGAGCCTGAGCTAAGTCCTCAACGATGCTATAGTGTTGGGTAGCACGAGCATTTGGGTTGTAAGAGGATCTCCGGAGTACACCTTTAGGAGGGGGTCAGATGGGTGTCTCAGTGCTAGGTCTCTCGATATGGAGCGGACCAAAACTGGACGGAGGAGCACTTGAGGGGACTATTGTACAGGTAAATCCCCTCTGCGGACAGAGGCGATCCCACTAGCCTAAATGGGGTCTAGCAACAATTAAACAACACTAACACGCAAGTTCCTAATTGCAAAGTAAAGGCCAATGATGAGGGCCTACCTCGAATCCAACTCTAGTATTCGTAGAAGAGTTGTTGCTTCCGTTCTTTCACTTCAGCTGGTCACAATCCTCACGATCCTCGTGAACGGACACCTGCACATTCAAAGAACAAGACAAATACAAGCGTAAAATCCAAGAAATGCAACTATGTATTAGTCAGAAAGGATACAACTCAAACATCATTATAAAGACACATGAGTGGAACCATAATGATAGTCGTTGTTGTAGCTCTAAACCGGAAATATTATAGCTCTGATGCCACTTGTTGTATATCTGATCCAAAAGTATAAGATAATAGAAATAACCCAAGAATAACAAGATAGAAATAGATTGAAATGCTTCTTTATTATCAAAACCCTTAAGGTAGGGCAACACCATACATTCACTCCTTAAGGAAGGAGAACACTCCACAAGCCATATGCTTGTTCATACAAGACTATTTCTCTTCATATCTCTCCATGTGGAGTCTCTAGCCTCTATATAGCCTCATACATACAATACCATGCATCATTACCATGGTTTCCTCATACCATCAACTAATACCATGGGCCCCTTACATTATTATTAACTACTTGTGGTCCCTTACATGACATGGGTTAACCACCTTATTTATTACTATGGCCCATCCCTTTATTACATTATTACCTTGGGTACCTCCCTCGATACCCCATATTACCCCCCCAGGTACATAACATTCCACCCCCCTTAGCATGTTTCGTCCCCGAAACATGAGAAGAACATAAATAATAAGATCTACTCAAAAGAGTAGTCCACTGATACCAAGCATGTGCATCTAGCCATCCAAGAGAA
>APFE031411138.1:23210-42723 GCA_000404065.3 Pinus taeda
GGGTGATGTGGGTGATGATATGTTGAAGTTTTAACCCACGATGGCTTTTTCTTGACTTCACTCTGCTGTGGTGCCTGTTGTGGTGTCTTCTTTTTCAATATGACTTCAACCATTGAGCCCTCCTCTGATGTATCATCACCTGTAACCTTTTCTTCTGCAGCCTCTATTTGTGTTTGATTGTCGACCATCAACTGCTCATCATTTGATATGTCCGATCCTGGAACATCTTCTGTTTCAGCCTCCTTGGACTCTATCTGTTTATTAATAGAAATGTCCTGTAATGTAATTTTCTTCTTTTTATACCAGAGCTTCAGGAATTTCTTCTGTACATTAATATTGATGGTACCCACCGATTCCATCCAAGGATATCCCAAAACAACATCCATAGTCTCCATCTCTGAAGCATAAAAATCACCATGCAACACATATTTATCCATAGAAATCTTCAAATCCTTGTACACTTGAACATCCTCATCATTCACTTATGTATTTTCAATGTGTTTTGTTGGGACTTGCAATTTTTTTGCCAAATTAACACTGATAAAATTATGCTTGCAACTAGGATTTATAGAAACAATGATATTCTCTTTTTGAATCAATCCATGAACCTGTAATAAGGATATACCCACATGTTTCTCCTTATCTTGCTTTCTGGCATGAGACCATCTGTCTAAAAGTAATTTTTCAAATTCTTCATCTGAAAGTTTGGTCAACTGCTCGAGGTCAAGTGAGAACCACCATTTTGTAGCCTCATCTTTCAAATTAAACCACACTGAATCCCTCCAATATCTCCCATATTCAAGCTTTAGTCCCTTTATGTATTCTTCAATAGTCAGACCATCATCTTTTCCTGTAAAAAATTCCTTGCTATAAGCCATGAAGGTTTGAAAAAATCCACTTACTTGGCGAAAATTTAAGAATGTCACAGTTTCGTCAATATTGCTCAGAATCTCTAGTATAACCTATTTTTGGAAATGTAACAACCATTCTGCATCTGCCCATGTGATAGAAATCCTGATCCAGGCACTAGAATTCCAGATCTGCGCTGCTACTCTCCCGCCATCACCCAAAATTTCTGAAAAAAATGCTGATTTTAAATCAGCGATATCTCCCTCATCCGGACTCCGATTCGCCTGATTGTTTTTTTGAAATTGGGTGTTTTTTTCACAAAGATTCCAGATCTGCAATTAGATCTTGCAGATCTTGCACCAGGACGTCTAGATCTGTGCCGCAAACTCGTTGCCCCGAAAAATGATCTGCAACTCTACTGATTTTTAAATCAGCGATATCTCCTTCATCCGGACTCCGATTTGACCGATTTTTTTTTTGAAATCGGCTATTTTTTCACAAAGAATACAGATCTGTAATTAGATTTTGCAGATCTTGAACCAAAACTTACAGATCTGATCTACAAACTCGCCGCCCTTGAAACCCTCCAAAAAGTAAAAAAAATTCTCCACTTTTGTGCCCAAGAAAGTGCTCTGATACCACTTGTTGTAGCTCTAACCCAAGAATATCATAGATCTGATAAGAAAGTATAAGATTATGCAAATAAACCCAAGAAATAAGATATAAATGCTTTATTATCAAACCCTTGAGGTAGGGCAACACCATACATTTACTCCTTAAGGAAGGAGAATACTCCACAAGCCATATGCTTGTTCATACAAGACTATTTCTCTTCATATTCTCCATGTGGAGTCTCTAGCCTCTATATAGGCCTCATACATACAATACCATGCATCAATACCATGGTTTACTCATACCATCAACTAATACCATGGGCCCATTACATTATTATTAACTACTTGTGGTCCCTTACATGACATAGGTTAACCACCTTATTTATTACTATGGCCCATCCCATTATTATATTATTACCTTGGGTACCTCCCTCGGTACCCCATATTACCCCCCCTAGGTACATAACAGTCGTCTATTATTATTGATAAATAAAAGAGAATACAACCAAGTTCTGACGTCAAATTCTCCTTTGGCTGGGTGATCAGCAACACATGCCTTGCAAAGCTTGTAGGGGATGGGGAACAAGCCTCTCTCTCCTTGATTACTTGGACATGGATCTCCTCCTTAAAGATATAGCCTCATAGGGATGGACAAGGCCTCTTGTAGCATGAGCTTAGCAATTCTCAGACTTTGGGACTTAGATTTGGGAGCTTGAAAAGTAGAATTAATAACTAGCTTGTCAAAGGGAAAAGAACAAGCTTATATAGAGGTAGGAGGAGTAGATAAGACCATCCACTTGATCCATGGGATTATCCTTATCATTAGGAAGCTTTCATGAGAGTTGGAGAACTACTTGCCTCCTTGGGAGATACAAAGCCCAACTGAACTAACTCAAACTGGAATCAGTTCGTGAATAGGTTAGGAAGAAACCTTCGGAAGTTTGTTTGTTAAAAACTTTACCCAATCGGGTTGGCACTAGTGCGGCTCTGAGACAGAGCGCCAGCTGGCGCGCCCTCTTTGGAGGATTTCACCATTGGCGCGAGTGATACACTGTGGAACAACGCCAATGGAAAAAGAGCTATTTTTATGGGTATTTTGCAGAAGGTGTCTTCAAGGCATATGGAGTACATACTCAAGGGGATACAATACAGGTGTTTTTAGGTTATGTCACTTCTCACAGGTCTCGGAATAGGTCCTCCAATGTACGGGAGAAGGGGTAATAGGGACGGTTACAAAATACTGTGTAACAGATGCCCCCTAAAGCATGAAGCCCGAGAGAGAGAGGGGTGAAGTGCTTTACAAGAACATGGTCGACTGAAAACACGGCCGCTGGAGAACCTGCACGAAGTAAAACTGATATCTCAAATACATGATGTACATGGTATGGGTGCAGCCATCCATCGCAGAGTACATAAAAATCTGGATCCAAGGTATGGATGCAGCCATCTAGTGAGGATCGATGAATAGACTCAGGCATGGTCGCAGCCATGTAGTGATGATAATAATCCACAAAATGCAACCTGGATCTCAACAGACAAAATCCAGGGTCTTGCGCTCCATCTCGACCCGAAAAAAGTACAAATTCAAGCATGCGAATATGGGAGTCAGAGTCGAACATGCGAGAACATCGTCTAATTACCAGTCAATGATGAAAATTGTTAACATATGCGAGAGGTACCACCAATAATGACAATGGTCCTCAAGGTACTATAGGTACAATCCACTGTGTGTGAATCAGTGAACCGGTGTTGAACACCCGTAGAATCATCCGATCGGAGGCCAATGATGAAAACCTCACGTCGAACACGAAGAACCTGCCATTGAGGCATGTAGGCTCCAAGGTACCTGAAGGGGGTCTCTAAGTCAACTTCCTGGATAGTGAGCTGAAGTTGACAGGAAGTGACCTTGATCAAAGGTGGGCCATAATGTTTCCCACATCATCGACACAAGACATAGAAGGATAAAATGTTTTGTGTGAGGTATCGAAGGGAGGTTGAATATTCTGCAGAGGTTAACTTCTCTTGAACATATCGACGACATGACAGTGGACTTGGCAGTATTTGACATCAAATGATCAGGGGTCATGGGGACAAGGCGCTGAGCAGATGAATGGTCAAACAGGATAACCCAAACCCATGGAGGCAAGTGTAAAACAAGATGAGATGTCCCCACCCAGACACGAATGTAGACAAGTTCCATGTTCAAGAGCGACATACTGTCGACACGACTTTGATTACAGTTCCTTGATTCCCTCACCATTTCTGGCGAGTACCCCGATTATTTTTGGATGACAAGCTTGACGAGGATAGCATATGCTTGAGAGGCGTCATTTCAATGGAATCCGATGTCATTAAGTTTTAATGAGTCTGACAAAGGAAGAAATCAACGTCTTTTCATATTTAGAGAGCATGAAAAGACAACGAAAAGGAAACTCTAGGGGTGTCCTTTTTCGTAAAATTGTGTCTCTCGAGCCCGAAAAAGTATAAAACAATGCTCGAAAGAACCGCTCGATCATTACGATCGAGGAGTACTTTTCATAAGTAGTGACTCTGATCTGAAAAAGTAAAAAAGCGATCAAAACCACATCTCTTCGTGACCGTTAACGAACCGGAAATGACAAGGGTCCGACGATCTTTTCATTTTTAAACGGTCGGAAAATGGTTTAAAGACGACCGCCTCTCATTACCGTTTAACGAGTTGAGAGGACCAACTCAACATTCTTTTCACATTTAGAGAGTAAAAAAAGCAAAAGACGACTCCAGAGTGACTTTTCGTGTATTTACCGAGTCCGAAAAAGTATAAAATACAACTCGTTTCGCCACCAAAGCTGCACAAACACCTGTCGCTGCACAAGAAATCGGCGTAAAATCCATTTTCGACATAAATATTCATAAAATGACTTTTTAAAACCTATTAGGGGTCAAAAAGTTATAAAATGGTGAAAATGGTAAAAAAAATTACTTTTCACTTTTTATCGTTGGAGAGCGACATTAGGGCTTTTTGGAGTGCGACCTTCAGTTGGCGATTGCGACAAATCCAGTGGACCATTTCGAGCACCGTCAGTGTCAAGTAAGAGGTATTTTCCTTCGCTCCATTTCCATCCGTTTAGAATTTTTTTTTAGTTGCATTTTCATCCCCTATGGGGAGGATTTTGAATTTAGGAATTGTGCCCATTGGCGCGGGTTTCGGGCACAGACCCGCGCCAATGGGGCAATTTTCCCATAGGGCACGCGCCCATGGGCGCGACTGTTTTAAAACAGTCGTACCAACGGCCGCGCGTATTTTTTGGCAAGTTTTAACAAATTCAAACCCTTTTTACCTGCAATTTCAAGTTACTTGAGAGTCTAATTCACTATTTTGGCTTGTGTTTGCAGGGCAATCCACAAAAATGGTGATTGTATGGAAGGAAAGGGAACATGACCAAGTGGACACCTTGGCCTTAGTAGATGAGGATTGCATGGAAGCTCTCAGAGCCTATGGGCTCAAAAAATATTTCATGCTGTCCTATTTACAAGCTCAGCCAGAGCTCTTCCAGTATCTGATCAAATTGTGGGACGTAGAGGAACAGGTGTTCCGGATACGGGATCAGGTGCTGGAGTTAGACGTGTCTGATGTCTATTTCCTGACTGGATTGTCGACGAGCTCCAGTGCCTCGATTGAGTGGTAGCAGGCCATTTGGAGGGAAGATGGAAGAGGTGAAGGCTCGAGTTTGCCCGGAGGAAAAATATGGGTAGGGCAGTTCGAAGGTGGATATCCCCACCGTCCAGGACCTAACACTCAGAGCATTGCTATTCACCTTCACATGAGCTGCGGGTGTACAAGCGCCCCACGAAGCTATGAAGAACCACTTGATATTAGCGACAGAGTGCCTTAGCTCGAAGATCTTCAATTGGGCATCAGCTGTGACAACCAATATGAAGAGGAAGCTGACAAAGGCCAAGCGAGGAAAGCTGCAATAGTTCGGGTATGGTTCCATCTTGGTAACGTTCTTCTTGGAATGTGTGCCAAGCTTCCAGGGCCAAGGGGCCTTTGTTCCAGACCCAACACCTCGAGAGCCGAGGATGGCTCGATGGGCGGCACTGATGCCGAGGGGTGGTGGCGGTCAGCAGATGTCCTTTAGACTAGAGTTTTTTGGGTGGCTTCGCCGCCAACTGATAGTGGTGGAGGACTGGCCATATGTAGGGACAGACTTCACCGAAGACCCTGACCTTCCCCTGCCGGAGGGATAGGACTGGGATGAGGAGATTGGTACATCCTCATTTTTTGATTTTGTGTTTTTATGATTTTTTGTGTTAGTACATGCTTGTCTTAATGACCTTTATATGCATATATAGATGTCGGCCTAGAGCGTCCAGCTGGCATGTCTCCCATTGCGAGGAGACACCTAGTAGCAGCAGTAGCAGGAGCAGATCTTCATGAGGAGGGTGGTGACAGAGGGGAGCTCATTCAGAACCTCGAGGCTATCACGCGAGGGATTCCAGATTACGCTCGGCTGGCGGATGTCCCGCTAGCGTACCAGAGGCACACAGTGGGGGTGCCAACTCGCATCCACCGACTTCTGAGGTGCTTAGTGCAGGCGGTGATGTGCTACCATGAGCACCACCGAGACTAGATATCTAGGCTTTTCCTTTCATGCATATTTTTTGAGAGACATGTTGTCTCTGGATGTACTCAGACAAACATGTATTATTTTTTGATGATGCACGGGGTGCAAACATTTTGGACACACACACACACACACACACACACACATATATATATATATACAAATGTTTTATGGTTTATTGTACTTTATGCTTCTTGTGTTATGTTGAACTACATGTTATGCAAATGCCTGTCCAACACATAATTAGCTAATGCATCGGTTAACGTATTAAGTCGTCTTGGAATATGTTGATAAGTAATGAAATCAAAATCTCGTTCTAATAACTTAAAACGTAAATACAACCTTAAAATCCAATGATCTCTAATGGAATAACGCCCGTTGAGTTGGTGGACGACAAGCTGAGAGTCCAAATTCACAACCAATGTTCGAAGGCCGAGGTTAATCGCCTCAGCTAATAATTCAATCACAACACTGTATTCAGCAACATTGTTCGTTGTACAACCTAGACAAACCCCTTGAATGTCTACTAACTCACCATGAGGATCGTAGATCACCCATGCCGCAGATGACAAGCTGCGTGTACTGCGGGAAGCACCATTAGCGAAACCAACATAAGGTGATCCAGACATCTATCCAAGAAGAAAAAAGACACAATCAGTGGCAATCACACCGACACACCAAGATAAAAATATGAAAACATGCACATACAACACACTTGCCGAAAGCACACGTATGTACAAAAAGTAAAGTGCACGCATGAGACTTGGTTCAAGTCAAGCCCATTTTGGGACTTGCCCCATCGCACTGTTGTGTATCTGGCCTAGATAATGTAGGCGTCGTCTCGACCTGTTTGATAAGATGATCAACGGCACCGATGATCTGCCCATGCCCCCCGGCCGAGCGTGGTGTACAAGCTAGAGGATCAATGCCCCCTTGTGTAGAGGGACCGAGGTTCGCAACAATGTGCAATGAGGAATCAGAACGATTAGAAACCAAACCAAGCGAAGCGAGGTTCGGAGGTGGGAGTGAAAAGACACCCATGAGGGCGGGATCTTTGAAAAGCCCAGCTCCCACACTCTCGTAAGGGATGGAGGAAAGCTCCACGAAAGCCACATTGCCTTCAGAAGAAGAAGCGGAGAAGGAGAGCTGGTCTACCGTGACAATTTTCCCCTAGTGAGGGAAACAAATGAGAAGAAGGACGAAGCCACGGAGCGCATGGCATATGTCCAACTCCGGCCCAAAAGGAGGTTGTAAGTAAGATTTGCGTCAACGACCTAAACTTCCACTTCAACGGTTTTCCCTTCTAAAGTAATTGGCAATCATTGAAGGATACCATAGGGACGAGATTCTCTCCCATCAAAGGCTTCCAGCGTCGTGGGAGACTGGCTCAAAGTCGGAGACCCGATCGCTTTCCAACAAGCAATAGACATGATGCAAGTTGATGTGCCTTCATCAATAACCGTACGATGGATTGTTTTCGAATTGATGATGACTTGTATGAGGAAGGTGATCTGATGAGGAAGCCTTGGGACATGGCTCTCGAGATCAAAGGTGATCAAATCCGAATCTGCCGGGTCGATGCCACCGATGGCCGATAGCAGGGACTTCCTCTGAGGGGGACAACTCTGGAGAACTTCTAAAGCAGACATAGCCAACAAAGCCTGTGCCAAGTCCTCAACTATGCTATAGTGCTGGGCAGCATGAGCATTTGGGTTGTAAGATGATCTCCAGAGTACTCCTTTGGGAGGGGGTCAAATCGTCGTCTCAGTACTAGGTCTCTCGATGTGGAGCGGACCTGAACTGGACGGAGGAGCGCTCGAGGGAACCTCAGGCTCCTTCTTGGCGGATGACGGATACTCCTTTGTTTGAGTCGTTACATGAACGAGAATTGATCCATCCATGAACACTTGGGAACCAAAGGGAGAAGAAGACGAAGATGGATCAGCCACCATTTGTGTCTATTGAGAGGGGAAAGGTTCTTTAAGAACCGCAAGAATCCCAGGAGCACCTTTCAACAAACGACTAACCTCGAACTGCCTTGGGCAGTCTTTGGTATAGTGATCCTCATCACAGATGAGACAATGGTACTTGGGTTTGTGCTTGGCTCCTTCCTCGGATGGAGGTTTGGAGGAATCCTGTTTAGGTTACTCAGACTTATTCTTTGCTTTCCCCTTTTTCTTTCCTTTCGAGGCCTTGTTCGCCATGGTGGATTGGATGACGTTAACCTCGGAAGTACTTCCAGAATTAGAACCACCCTCAGAAGTATTTTCATTAGAAGCATTCGATTTTAGCTTCCCAAGATTCGAGGATGATTTTTTCGACGACGGATTTACAGAGCCAATAACCCCATCAACAGATGGCTTGGGTGGAGCTTTGGATGTACCGTGTCTCGTGGCATCAGGAAAATACTCTAATAAAGTACCTAACTAAGAATAAACTAAGTCAAGGTACTGAGCATGCGCGATAGCTTGCTCTTCAGTCATGCAAGCTCCCATAGCAATGTCCCGTGTGATCTTAGGGACAAAGGAAGTCGTGAACCAATCGGTGAGGAGTTGATCAGGAATCCAGAACTTGATCAATCGACGATGCCTTCTCCATTCATGTATATGATCAGAGATGTGTGTAGCCGTGTCCTACTTGAGAGACGTAAGGAGATGTGTTCTTGTCTCGTACAAAATGGGTAACTGAAAATGAGTGAGGAATGTCATTGCCAATGAATTGAAATCTTGAAAAGGCGCACGGGTCAATTCAATGTACCATTTAGCAGTGGAGCCGGTGAGAGTCCTTTGGAACAGGCGAAGCCGAACTGAATCGTCAAGCCATGAATTGGACGAACACCAAAGGTGGTAAGTCATTACATGGGCTTGAGGATCCTCTCCAGCTATACCGTCAAACTTGGGACATTCGCCGGGTATCTTGGTTGGAACTGGTGGCCATTGTGGATTATGCAAGATAGGATCATTGGTTAACTTCGACACATCGGCCAGTTCCAATGTTGCTAAGAATGGTAGTTGAGGGTTAAAGGACATCTGCGGATATGAGGTAGAGCCAGAGTTCCACCCAGTTGTTGGTTGCCCCCATTGACCTTGTCCCGATGGGCTAGGTCCATAAGGGTTGTACCCATAACCGGACGGTTGATTCTGGGTCTGCCCCCCAGCACCCCATTGGTTACCATGCTGACCTGCAGGAGCAACACTGGGTTGCTGATAATTTTGATAAGGGGTGACCTGCGACTGTTGATAATTTTGGTACGGGGAAAATTGATTTTGCCCCTGGGGTTGCTGGTATCCATACGGTTGCTGGGCTCCATATTGAGCTTGGGAACCAGGCTGCGTTTGATAATAAGGTTGGGATTGATACCCACCTTGCGACTGGAGACCAGCTTGATTCTGGGGCTGATAACCGGGTTGAGCTTGAGAAGCAGGAACCATTTGCATCCCCGGTTGAGCAGGCCCAGAGAGATATCCTTGGGAAGACTGAGGTTGGGTCATTTGGCCGGAAGGTTGTCCTGGTTGGATTTGGGACGGACCTACTTGCCCAGAAAGTTGAGCTTGCTGGGTGTTTGGTTGTCCTTGCGCAACCGAGGGTTGTCCTTCCAGACCAGATGGTTGACTAGGCTGAGCAGCGGGCTGGCCTTGCTGCATGTAAGGCTGACCACTTTGCCCAGAACGGTATCCTTGCTGGTTTCCAGGTTGTCCTTGCTGCGTGTAAGGTTGTCCCGAATTCCCGTAGGGTTGACCCGAAGGGTATCCCTGCTGGACTCCAGGTTGTCCTTGTTGAGCATAAGGTTGTCCCAGGTTTCCAGAAGGTTGCCCAAGATATGTAAAGGACGGACCACCATAGGCCGAAGGTTGTCCCTGGGAGGGTTGTCCTTGTGAGCCTCCAAGTTGCCCTAGATAGGTTTGGCCATAATACTGCTGCCCATAATTAGGCTGCGTGTAGGATGGCTGACCTTGGTTTGATGGTCCCTGGCACGGCTGCCCTTGATCTGGACGAAATTGGCCACCACCATAACCAGTGGTACCCCAAGCAACATTCAATGGAATGGAAGCCTCAACAACGGGTTGAGCTGGCAAGGAGGTGTACAAATGATGACCGATAGGGTCATAATAAGGGCCTTGCGCGCCTGGATTTTGGACAACATGCAAGTATTGAGAATATGCCCCCCCTGCTGGAATGGTACCAGAAGAAGGTGGGGCACTGCTTGCAGGATGAACAACTCTGGCTACATATGCTGGCTGACCACTATGTACTAGACCACGGGATGGGCCAGCAATAGTAGTTATGATGGAAGAAGCCGTAACGACACTAGCAACCGGAGTTGAAGATGTGACACAAACGGTCGGATTGGTCGGAACTGACGTGACAACGGTATTGTGAACTTGGGAAACAAAATATCCCGTAGTGGGAACAATGTTATGATCCCACATAGTACCAGAAGAGGAATTCCCAGAGCCCATGGCATCCCTCAGAGATCTATAATGCGCAGGCACTGTAATACCGAGAGGGGTAATAGTGTAGGGCGTAGATATGACCGGGGATGTGGCTGGAATGGGAGTCTCAATACTTGACATAACAGGTGTTCCACTCAATACAGGAGATGTATCCTCCATATCAGAGGAAGCCATTGGGGTCGAAACACCAGTAGGAGTAGAGGGATAATCCTCTTCGTAAGGTTCCCAAACAGGGTTCCAAAACAGATCGTGAAGGTCGTCCTCTGGAGCACGAGAGCTCAACGGTTGGACACTTGGAATAACAGGGAAAGTGTCACCAAAAACCGGTGTCTCAGGATCAATAGAAGAAGGAGACCCTTGGTCATTAGGGACGAGAGACGGGATCGATGGATCCACCAGGATGATCAAATTAAAAAATCCTAAACAAGCTAACGAAGAAAGACCCTACTCAAAACTAACGCAAACAAGATCTAACAAGGTAAATGTAATCATGGTCGAATAAATTTTAAGACATTAGGGCACAACTTGACCTTTTCATGTTTTAAGAGTTGAGAAAAGGACAAAAGATGACTCTAGTCGCCTTCGAATATTTAGTGAGCCCGAAGTGACAAATGCTCAAGTGAGCCTTTTCTTTTAAGGAGTCCGAAAAGGATCAAAAAGTGACTACTCTGGAGAAACTAGGAAAGGGGTTTACCAGAAAATCTGTAAAACTGCATATACACCTTAGCAATCATATGAGAGCCAAAGACTTTCCGTACGGCAGTCAATCTTCCCAAATGCCGTGTTCGGTGTGTTACGGGCTGTAAGGCGGTAGACACAGATTCCTGTGGATCAAGGATGATAACCTAGTGGAGTCTCCCCATATATACGCGGAGGTACGTGGGAGCACAAGTCCGTACTAGACCACAGTTGAGTCACAAAAGGAGGAATCACCCAACCTTAAGTGAAAACAAAAGTGACTAGGTTTAACGACGCCGGAGCACGTCTCTAGCCTAGACCTTTAGAATGTGAGCGTTATGTTCCAATGCGTTTTTAGATTTATTCAGTTTATTTTAAAGTTGATCTTGAGTTAAGTTTCGGTTTTCAGGTCCTACCGAATGTAATCTCTCAAAATCCCTAAATGCAATCTATATGCCAAAACATGTCATTCCATTCGATGAATGTTAATTACAAGAGAGTTAAAGAGCTTTCATGCAAATGAAATGATCACAAACAACAAAGAGTTTCCTTAATGTAGCTAATGCAAATCAATAAAATTTTCTTTAAGATCACTAAATCACTAATCGAAATGAAAAGTCCTAATTTTCATTAACTGATTCAAAGAAAACGAGATTTTTTGTTCAATAATGGCAAAATGCACTAAAGAACTTTTGAGAAATAAAAAAATCAAATCCTATCCAATACACACACGTTCAGTTCCTCAAATCAGCAAATCAAACATCTAAAGAACCAAAAAGATCCCAAAGACAACAATGAGCCGTGTGATCTGGGCTCAAAGTGAGATGAAGCGGAATTCAAGTGAAGACGAGGCAAATCACCCAAATAACGCAACACAATGGTTCACAACTACCAAACAAGTGTAAGGGAGCAAACACAAGAGTCGACTGGACCACAAAAAGATCAAAACACCTTAGGAAGGCTCGATTCACAAGGCCACTAGATGCCCTAGGGCTAGAAATGCAAAATCGATAGAAAAAAGCAAACACCCAAAGGGTAGCGATCGAAACTAGTCAAATCACACTCCAACACACTCAAGTAGTCTAATAAAGGTACTTAGGACAAAACCAAAGTTCAAAAAGTTGAGAACCAAGCAAACTTCAAAATTGTACAGGCCTGGCGCGACTGTCAGGCTACAACAAGGGCCTTTCAAGGATTGGCGTGGGTTGTAAGTGTGCAACATGTGCCAACTGGCACAACTGTCACGCTATAAACTAGCGCCAGTCGAGTTTGCTATGGAAAAATAAAAACAAAAGAGCCAAGGCCAAACCAACAATACCTAAGTACTCTCAAGAGGAAAAAACAACACAGGTATCCAACCCAAAAAGGTAAACAAGCGGGAGAAACCAAGGAAACAATCAAGGAACAAGGCAAGTTCCAAGTCGTTCAGTTTGAAAACCAAACCGGAGATGGACTGAAGTGGTGTTGATCTACTTTTCTAATGCAAAGCAATAGCATTTCGAAGGCTATCTGGCCAGACTTCAGGCTCCGTCTAAAGTTTACAAATCAAGCAACAAGAGAAGATAAACAAAAAAGGCAAAAGCCAACTCCCCAGCAGAGTCGCCAAATTGTTGTACAAGTAAATCCCCTCTGCCGACAGAAGTGATCCCACTAGCCTAAATCGGGTCTAGCAACAATCAAACAACGCTAATACACAGGTTCCTAACTGCAAAGTAAAGGCCAATGATGAGGGCCTGCCTCGAATCCAATGCTAGTATTCGTAGAAGAGTCGTCGCTTCCGTTCTTTCACTTCAGCTGGTCACAATCCTCACGATCCTCATGAACAGACACCTGCACATGCAAAGAACAAGAAAAATACAAGCGTAAAATCCAAGAAATGCAACTATGTATCAGTCAGAAAGGATACAACTCAAACATCATTATAAAGACACATGAGTGGAACCATAATGATAGTCGTCTATTATTATTGATAAACAAAAGAGAATACAACCAAGTTCTGACGTCAAATCCTCCTTTGGCTGGGTGATCAGCAACACATGCCTTGCAAAGCTTGTAGGGGATGGGGAACAAGCCTCTCTCTCCTTGATTACTTGGACATGGATCTCCTCCTTAAAGATATAGCCTCATAGGGATGGACAAGGCCTCTTGTAGCATGAGCTTAGCAATTCTCAGACTTTGGGACTTAGATTTGGAAGCTTGAAAAGTAGAATTACTAACTAGCTTGTCAAAGGGAAAAGAACAAGCATATATAGAGGTAGGAGGAGTAGATAAGACCATCCACTTGATCCATGGGATTATCCTTATCATTAGGAAGCTTCCATGAGAGTTGGAGAACTACTTCCCTCCTTGGGAGATACGAAGCCCAACTGAACTAACTCAAACTGGAATTAGTTCGTGAACAGGTTAGGAAGAAACCTTCGGAAGTTTGTTTGTTAAAAACTTTACCCAATTGGGTTGGTGGTAGTGTGACTCTGAGACAGAGCGTCAACTGGCGCGCCCTCTTTGGAGGATTTCCCCCATTGGCGCGAGTGATACACTGTGAAACAACACCAATGGAAAAAGAGTTATTTTTATGGGT
The DNA here is from genome assembly GCA_000404065.3 of Pinus taeda. NCBI lineage: Eukaryota > Viridiplantae > Streptophyta > Pinopsida > Pinales > Pinaceae > Pinus > Pinus taeda. The sequence goes on from APFE031411138.1 coordinate 36,991, forward strand.
ATTTTGCAGAAGGTGTCTTCAAGGCATATGGAGTACATACTCAAGGGGATACAATGCAGGTGTTTTTAGGTTATGTCACTTCTTACAGGTCCCGGAATAGGTCCTCCAATGTACGGGAGAAGGGGTAATAGGGACGGTGACAAAATACTGTGTAACGGGGACCTCAGGTTCCTTCCCGGTGGATGACGGATATTCCTTTGTTCGAGTCGTTACATGAACGGGAATCGTTCCAACCATGAACACTTGGGAACCAAAGGGAGAAGAAGATGAGGATGGATCAACCACCATTTGGGTTTGTTGTGAGGGGAAAGGTTCTTTCAGAACCGCAGGAATCCCAGGAGCACCTTTCAATAAACAACTAATTTCAGACCACCTTGGGCAGTCTTTGGTATAGTGATCCTTGTCATAGATAAGACAAGGATACTTTGGTTTATGTTTGGCCCCTTCCTTGGGTGGAGGTTTAGGGGAGTCCTGTTTGGGTTGCTCAGATTTATTCTTCGCTTTCCCCTTCTTTTTTCCTTTCGAGGCTTTATCCACCATGGTGGATTGGACGACGTTGACCTCGGAAGTACTTTCGGAATTAGATACACCTTGAGAAGTGTTTTCATTTGAAGCATTCGATTTTTGCTTCCCAGAGTTCGCGGATGATTTCTTCGACAACGGATTTATAGAGCCAATAACACCGTCAACAGATGGCTTTGGTGGAGTTTTGGATGTTCCATGTCTCGAGGCGTCAGGCAAATACTCATATAAGGTACCTGACTGAGAATAAACTAGGTCGAGGTACTGAGCACGCGCGATAGCTTGCTCTTCAGTTACACAAGCTCCCATAGCAATGTCTCGTGCGATTTTAGGGACAAAGGAGGTTGTGAACCAAATGGTTAGGAGTTGATCAGAAATCCAGAACTTGATCAACTGACGATGCCATCTCCATTCATGTATATGATCAAATATGTGCGTGGCCGTGTCTTGTTTGAGAGATGTGAGGAGATGCGTTCCCGTCTCATACCGAATTGGAAACTGAAAATGAGTTAGGAATGCCATTGCCAATGAGTTGAAATCTTGAAAGGATGCACGAGTCAACTCAATGTACCACTTAGCAGCCGAGCCGGTGAGAGTCCTTTGGAATAGGCAGAGCCAGATTGAATCGTCAAGCCATGAATTTGACGAACACCAAAGGTGGTAAGTCATAACATGGGCTTGAGGATATTCTCCAGCTTTGCCGTCGAATTTTGGACAATCGCCGGGTATCTTGGTTGGAACTGGTGGCCATAATGGATTATGAAGGATAGGATCATTAGTCAATTTAGATACATCTGGCAGTTCCAATGTTGCTAAAAATGGTAGCTGAGGATTGAAGGACATCTGTGGCTGTGGATACGAGGTAGCACCAGAGTTCCAACCAGTCGCTTGTTTCCCCCATTGATTTTGTCCGGACGGACCATGCCCATAAGGATTCTGTCCGTAGGGATTCTATCCATAGGGGTTATAGCCATAACCAGATGGTTGACCTTGGATCTGCCCCCCAGCACCCCATTGATTACCAACTTGGCCTGCAGGAGCAACATACTGTTGCTGGTAATTTTGATAAGGAGCAACCTGCATTTGTTGATAATTTTGGTACGGGGAAAACTGAGCTTGCCCCTGGGGTTGCTGGTAACCATATGGTTGTTGGGCTTCAAACTGAGCCTGGGGACCAGGCTACGCTTGGTAAGAAGGTTGGGATTGAAACCCACCTTGCATCTGAAGACTAGTTTGAGTCTGGGGCCCAGTCTGGGGCTGAAACCCGGGTTGAGCTTGAGAAGCAATCACCATCTGCATGCCCGGTTGAGAAGGCCTAGAAAGATGTCCTTGAGAGGATGGAGATTGGGTCACCTATCCGGAAGGTTGCCCTAGTTGAGTTTGGGATAGACCCGCTTGCCTAGAAGGTTGAGCTTGCTGGGTGTTAGGTTGTCCTTGTACAACTGAGGGTTGTCCTTGCGGAACAGATGGCTGAGCGGACTGAACGGTTGGTTGACCTTGGGGTTGACCAACCTGTCCAGATGGTTGACTAGGCTGAGCAGTGGGCTGGCCTTGCTGCACGTAAGGCTGACCACCCTGCCCAGAAGGGTACCCTTGCTGGATTCCAGGTTGTCCTTGTTGCACATAAGGTTTTCCTGGATTCCCATAGGGTTGACCGGAGGGGTATCCATGCTGGACTCCAAGTTGTCCTTGTTGGATATAAGGTTGTCCTGGATTTCCAGAGGGTTGCCCAAGATAGGTGAAAGACGGACCACCATAGGTCGAAGGTTGTCCCCGGAAGGGTTGTCCTTGTGGGCCTCCAGGCTGCCCTGGATAGGTTTGCCCATAATACTGCTAGCCATAAGAAGGCTGCGTGTAAGACGGTTGACCTTGATACGATGGTCCTTAGTAAGGTTGTCCTTGATCCGAACGGAGTGCTTGGCCACCACCATAACCAATGGTACCCCAAGCGACGCTTAACGGGACCGAGACCTCAACCGCAGGCTAAGATGGCAAGGACATATACAAATGATGCCCTATGGGTTCATAATAACGACCTGAACCTTGCGCGCCCGGATTCTGGACGACATGCAAATACTGAGTATATGCCTCCCCTGCTAGAATGGCACCAGAAGAAGGTGGGGCACTAAGTGTAGGATGGACAACTCTAGGTGTATGTGCCGATTGGCCACTATGTATTGAACCATGGGACGGGCCAGCAACAGTAGTTATGATCGAAGACGCCATAGAGGCACTAACAACCGGTGTTGAAGACGCTACACAAACAGTAGGAACAGTCGGAACTGACGTGACAACTGTATTGTGAACTTGTGAAACAAAAGATCCTGTAGTGGGAGTGATGTTGTGGTCCCACATGGTACCTAAAGAGGAGTTCCTAAAACCCATGGCATCCCTCAAAGCCTTATAGCGTAAGGGTACTGTGACACCGAGAGGGGTGACAATGAAGGCCGGAGTTATGACCGGGGATGTGGCCGAGATAGGAGTCTCGATACTTGACAAAGCAGGTGTCTCTCTTTCTACAAGAGATGTGTTATCCATGTCAGAGGAAGACATCAGGACCAAAACACCAGTAGGAGTAGAAGGGAAATCCTCTTTGTAAGGCTCCCAAACAGGGTTCCAAAATAGATTGTGAAGATCGTCTTCTGGAGCGCGAGAGTTCAACGGTTGGACACTTGGAATAACAGGAAAAGTGTCACCACAAACCGGTGTCTCAGGAGCAGCAGAAGAAGGAGACCCTTGGTCACTAGGGACGGGAGACGGGATCGATGGACCCGCCAAGATGATTCAATTCAAAAAATCCTAGACAAGCTAACGAGAAAAGACCCTACTCAAACTAACGCAAACAAGATCTAAGAGGGTAAGTGTGAACGTGGCCGAATAAATTTTAAGACACAAGGACATAACTTGACCTTTTCATCTTTAAAGAGTTGAGAAATGGACAAAAAGATGACTCTAGTCGCCTTCGAATGTTTAGTGAGCCCGAAGTGACAAATGCTCAGGTGAGCCTTTTCTTTTAGGGAGTCCGAAAAGGATCAAAAAGTGACTACTCTGGAGAACTAGGCAAAGGGTTTACCAGACAATCCGTAAAACTACATATACACCTTAGCAATCATATGAAAACCAAGGAGTTTCCGTAAGGCAGTCAATCTTCCTGAATGTTGTGTTCGGTGCATTACGGGCTGTAAGGCGGCAGACATGGATTCCTGTGGATAAAGGATGATAAACTAGTGGGGTCTCCCCATATACTCGACAGTACGTGGGAGCACAAGTCTGTACTAGACCACAATTGAGTCACAAAAGGAGGAATGACCCAACCTTGAGTGGAAACAAAAGTGACTAGGTTTAACGATGCCAGAGCACATCTTTAGCCTAGACCTCTAGAATGTGAGCATTATGTTCCAATGCGTTATTAGATTCATTCGGTTTATTTTAAAGTTGATCTTGTATTAGGTTTCAGTTTTCAGGCCTTACCGTATGTAATCTCTCAAAATTCCCTAATATGCAAACTATATGCCAAAATATGTCATTTCATTCGATGAATGCTAATTATGAGAGAGTTCAAGAGCTTTCACGCAAATGAAACGATCACAAAACGACAAAGAATTTACCTAATGCAACTAATGCAAATTAAAAAACTTTTCTTTAAGATCACTAATCACTAATTGAAATGAAAAGTTCTAATTCTCATTAACTGATACAAAGAAAAAGAGATTTTTCTTTTTGATGATGGAAAAATGCACTAAAAAAATTTGAGAAATGACAACAAACAAATTATATTCAATACAAGCACATTCAGTTCCTTAAATCACAAATCAAACTTCCAAAGAACAAGAAAGATCCCAAAGACACCAATGAGTCGTGTAATCTAGGCTCAAAGTGAGACAAAGCGGAATTCAAGTGAAGACAAAGCTAGTCACCCAAATAACGCAACAAAATGATTTACAACCACCAAACAAGTGCAAAGGAGCAAACAAAGAGTCGACTGGTCCAATAGAAGATCAAAACACCTGAGGAAGGCTCGACACACAAGGCCACTAGATGCCCTAGGGCTAGAGATGTGAAATCGATGGAAAAAAGCAAACACCCAAAGGGTAATGATCAAAGCGAGTCAAATCACACTCAAGTAGTCTAAAAAAGGTACCTAGAACAAAAACCAAGCTCAGAGGGCTCTCAGCCAAGCAAACTTCAAAAGTTCCCAGGCCTGGCGTGACTGTCAGGCTGCAACTAGCACCTCTCAGGGATTGGCGTGGGTTGTCAATGTGAAACTTGCACCAATTGGCACGACTGTAGCGCTATAAACAAGCGGCAGTCGAGTTTGCTATGGAAAAAAAAAAAAAAGAGTCAAAGCTAAGTCAACAGTACTCAGGTACACCAAGGGGCAAGAAGCAACACATGGATTCAACCCAGAAAGCTAATCAAGCAGGAGAAACCAAGAAACAAGGCAAGTTCCAAGCCGTTCAGTTCGTAAACCAAACCGGAGATGGACTGAAGTGGCGTTGATCTACTTTTCTAATGCAGAGCAATAGAATTTCGAAGGCTATCTGGCCGTACTTCAGGCTCCGTCTAAAGTTTACAAATCCAAACAACAAGACAAAAAAAACAACAAGGCAAAAAGCCAACTCCCCAGCGGAGTCGCCAAATTATTGTGGAGGTAAATCCCCTCTGCGGAAAGAGGCGATCCCACTAGCCCAAATGGGGTCTAGCAACAATAAAACAATGCTAACACGCAGGTTCCTAATTGCAAATCAAAGACCGATGATGAGGGCCTACCTCAAATCCAACGCTAGTACTTGTAGAAGAGTCGTCGCTCCCGTTCCTTTGCTCCGGCTGGTCACAATCTGATCCAGGTGGATGTTGGTGGCCACCCACCTATCCCATTTGGACCCCCGCAACTGTCTCTTTTAGTTATTCAGTTTCCTTAATTGTAGCTCAACTTACTATTTTTAACAGTTTTTCGGGTCCTAAACTTCCGGAGCCGTTTTGAGGCCCTAAACAACGTTTTTTGGGGAATCTGGGGGCAACATAATGGACCGATGTTGCTCGTTCCAACAATGATAGTGCTCGAATAGATCTTTCTAACGAGCTATCATACGCGTGAAACGAAGATCGTATGCCAAAGTTACGACCTCGGGAAATTGATGTACCAATTTACCCAAAACGGGGCCCACAATTTGGCGTTTCATCTTCTAGGGGTAGGTTTTGGAATGTGAA
>APFE031411141.1:3169-22803 GCA_000404065.3 Pinus taeda
GGGGGGGGGAGGGGGGGGGGGTGGCGATCCCCCTTGACTAGGGGTCTGGGGGCCAGTGTTCCCCTGGTGGGGGTTTCAGGGGCAGCACCCCCGAAGCTAAAAACATATGTAAAATTGCCTTGTAAAAGTATAGTAATTTCTAGTCAATCTGGGCTGTTCATTAGGTGGATGATGTGACGGTAGAACTTATGTTTAGTTTAGGGTTTTTTGCCTTAGAAGGAAACCCCTCTATTTGTATGAGGGCATTGTATTGAGGCTGTGTAATAGATGTCTATTCTCCGAGTGAGAAACAGAGAGGTGAGACTGTGAGAGAAAACAAAGGATATTATAGCAGATTTGCTGTAGGTTGTGTCTCTTCATTTTGCTGGATAATAGAAAGGAAGGACTGGCTATTCGGGGTGGACGTAGCCCAAATTGGGTGAACCACGTATATCTGTGTCTCTCTGGTTTTATGCGTTTTCTGTGTTTATATTTATGCAATATTCTATGTGTTCCATTGCTCTGTAATATATAATTTTCTAACAAGTAGGAATCTCACTAAAACTGAGATTAAATACGTACATGTGGAGAAGCTAGTCTTGGTAGCTGTAGAAGCTGTTTAATGATTCCGTCACTATATACTTCTCCAAAAAACCATTGATATTTTAGATTGAAACCCCATCAAATAAATCCTTGGTTTTCGTTGAACTATTGTGTGACTTTCCCCATACTCATATAGAAACTGTAGTAGAAGATTCTTTTGCTGACGAATCTCTCTTTCTTATTAGTACGTTAGATCCGTGGCATGGAGACATCATTATATATCTCCAAACACAAAATTTTAGGCCTGAGTTATCCAAAATTGATCGCCGGCTAATTCGATACCAATCCCAACAATACAACATTATTGGTGACACTCTTTATCATCGTGGTGATGATTTTGTATCCCAACGTTGTTTACCTTTTCAAGAATCTGAAAAAACTTTAAATGACTGCCTCTCTGGATCATGTGGCAGTCACATGTCTGGGTATGCTACTTCCCAAAATGTATTAGGTGTTGGCTATTTTTGGTCGTCAATATTTAAAGACTACATCACTACAGTTCGAAAATGCCATAATTGCCAAATTTATAATCACAAAATGCGAGCACCTCCCTCTCCTCTTCGCCCTATCATAGCTGTCGGTCCTTTTGCCAAATGGGGCATCGACTTCGTCACTTGTAACCCTCACTCGACCAGGGGGCATGGATATATTATCCTTGAAGTCAATTAATTCACAAAATGGGATGAGGCGATGCTTACATATAGAGACAATGACAAAACTGCATCTATTTTCATTTTCAATCATGTGATTACTCAGTTCGGCCTTCCAAAGCTATTGTTACAGACCACGGTAGCCATATTTGTAGCTTTATGATGGTTGAACTATCCACACAACTCGACCTCTTCCATGGTAGATATACTCTGTATTATCCACAAGCTAATGGTCAGGTCGAAGTTGTCAATAAAGTTTTAACCAATATGATTAAATGGATAGTTGGTATGCATAAAGGAAACTAGCACTCTATGCTCTTTTCAGCATTGTGGGCTTACTGCACTACGGTTAAAACATCGACCGATTTTACCCCTTTCCAACTTGTTTATGGTTTGGAAGATGTATTACCTATTGAATGTAAAATTCCATCTCTTAAATTAGCTATCAAATTATTACCTGTTACCTCTGTAGACGAAGAACGTTTTGTACATTTAGCCCATCTAGATGAAAATCGCTGTAATGACGTATTGGCTAGCAAAGCTCACCAGAAATGTGTCAAAGGCCAATATGATCAAAGTGTTAATCCTCGTACAAATTCAGAAGGTGACCTAGTCTTGGTATATTATCAAGCTCATGACAAGCTAGGTGCAGGGAAATTTGAGCCCATGTGGCATGACACTTACATCATAAAACACATATTAGCTAAAGGTGCCTATGAGCTGGTTGATTATGATGGTGTTCATCTGGGAAAGCCCAGAAATGGTCTTTACCTAAAGAAATATTTTGCATAAAATTTTGGTGAATATTTGTACATTATTTACCATATTTAGGTATGTGTGATAAATTAGTGCTTTTACTACTTCTCTTGCTTATCTCATTTTTACACTTGATTTTCAGATGTCGATGTTTTCTCTGACTTACATTGGCTTTGCTGATGGCGCTAGTCGTAGTAATCGTAATTTATCTTCCGCAGCCTGGGTTATCTATTCACCTAGTGACGAGCTAGTCTCTATTCACGGAATATGTCTCAGTCAAACGACGAACAATATAGCGGAATATAGCGTAGTCATTGAGCTATTAGCTCATGCCATTACAATTGGTATCTGGCATTTGATCATTAGGTCAGATTCGTAACTCGTAGTATTACATTTAAACAATGTCTATTTAGTAAGGAGTCCAACCATGTTAGGGTATTTTTACGAGTCCGTCTCTTGGAAAGGAAATTTGATTATATCGAATATCAACCCATCCCAAGATATTTAAACACATTGACAGATGCATTAGCAAATCATGTGTTAAATAGACATTTGCAACATTTGTAAATTAAAAACAATATTCTCATACATTGATTGAGATAATCATAGGTAAAAAGTAGCATATTTTTCATTAAAATAAAGTTTGGGGGTGTGTACAAAATATGTCATCTGAGGACATAAGGCTCCGTGGCCTTTTATTTTTCGAATATGCTGACACCAAAAAAGTAAAAAATGGTCCTAGAAACTAGAACAACTAAGCCTGATGATGCTCATGATAACAGACGATAGCATGAGCAATTCGACATTACAAACGTCTAAGAGGCCCTGGAACCCCAACTACGTGCCTTTGATAGGCGCGTGGAATGTCATCGACTCGAATCTCTGGGATGTTGGCAGTCAATCTCTCAAGGTTGTACTCCAACTCTGTCAGGATGTCATTTGCCTTTGGGTTCGCTACCACAACCACCATAGGCTTCTTGCCTTATCTATCATACTGTCTCATCACGAATGGTCGGGTTGGACCCACATCTACACATGTATTTTAGATAATTAGACTCTGAAGACAAAACACTTAAAAAATGAAAAATTTGGAAATATGTAAAAATGTGAAATTATTACCTACATCACCCCATTGAGCTCCGACTGGGATATCAGGATCACTTCTGTAATCCATCTCGGCATACAAAAAGTCCTCAATCAGAACAATCTTCTGGCTCAGCCAGTCAAAAAACTCTACCATATAGCTCACTACAAGCCCATCACTACCATGGTGTGCCATCAGTGTAACCCACCTCATCAAGCGTGGATCCCTTGAACCCCCCTTATCTGCCAGAATATTTTGTGGCTGAAGAATAGGAACCCTCTCTAGGGAAAAAGCAACTAGAATGGCACCATAACCAAAAAATTTCAGTTTACCATTCTTGCACCTAGTTAATTGGCCCTTCATATTTACCACTATTGCCTCGCACAAGTTGTACACTGTGGACTCCCAACATTCCACAACCGTCTGCATATGTGCCCGTGTGGCTAGATGAAGGGAGGCACTTTGCAAATAGTGAAAGCCATGGTCCTCAAGGGTAAAGTTTTGATGGTCTGAATGTCAATCCGTCCATCTTTGGCCAGTGCATCCCTGCAAAAACATTTTAGGTATCCATTAGTAGTATCTCCCCCTGCTCTCGATCCAAATAGTAAAAGATCGACTCGCTGATGAGAAAGCCCAGTCAGGAAATAGATGTTATCGACATCAATGGTGAGGTGATGATCAACGATCACAAAAAATTGTTCCTGGACATTCCAGATCCTCACCAACCATGTCATCAGATCTACCTGGGCTTTCATCATAGGGATTAGCTAGTATTTAGCTAGTATTTCAAGAGGCCACAAGTCCTGAGAGGTTGCAAAGTGGCTGGATCCACCAAAGCGTCCAAACCATTGGCTTCATGATCTCTTTCCCTCCACTCCATTTTAGAGCAATCAAATGACCTGAAATGACCATTTTAAAGTAGTTAGAAGCATTTTTGAAACTCATTTCATGTTTATTGAGCTTCAAAATTTGTTTGAAAAATAGCCCACGACCCCTGTGCGACCGCCCTTTTATGGATAGGGCGTAGTTGCACAAAAATTTCCAACAGAATTCCACGTAGTCTGAGATTTTCCATATGGAAAATTTTATCGGCTTGTGCGGGCTCGATTGAATGAAACTCGTGTAGGGCCGAAGGCGCATTTTTGGACAAATATTTGTCCCAAAAAACCAGAGTAAAGCTTAAAATGGAAAAATAAATGGAGAGAAAGCTAAGTTATGGAGATTATCTTCTACCTGGAGGAAACGTTGCGTGATTTCGTCCATCGGTTGGCTCGGAATCAGTCCTCGAAGTTTCATGGTAAAAACCCCTCTCTCTGCTTTGAACTAGTGAAAATGAAAATGGTAAAAATAAATTTCTTTTTCCCACTTTTATAAGTTTTTAAAGCTTAAAAAATATTATTCTTTTAGGTTTTTAATCTTTTTGAGAGGGAAGACACCCTTTGGAGGAGTTATGATGTGTTATTGAGTTTAAATGTGCAGGATCGTTTACGGAGTCAAGATAAATCATTTTTGACATTTTTGTAGAGTTTTGTCGCTTTTTATTCTCTTTAAAAATTACGAAAAGCGAAAATCATGGAGTCTTCTTTTAAGCCCTTTTTAGATTTTTTCAAAACGAAAATATTGCCGAGTACTTTCTTGTTCGAACTCGTAAAAGTAAATGAACAACCATCCACTCAATATAAGTTTACCCCTTTTATGGATTGAGTTAGGAATGTTTACAAAAAAAGTATACGTTGATCAAACATGGTCAATAGAGTTCTCTCTTGTATAATTTTATCCTTTTTCAGACCTGAGAGACTAAACTGAGGAAAAAGAACCTTGTGGAGTCTACTTATGTTTTTCTTATGACTATGTAAAAGTGAAAAACATTGAGCTTTACTTTCTTTGTGCTTGTTAAATTTTACGGTTAAAGAGCTGAATGAGTTTTCTTTTTGTGTCTTTTTCAATTTCTTAAACGAAAATGACATCAAGTTACCCCTTTACTAGACCCGTGAAAAATTAAACAGCATGGGACTTGTTAATCATGATGAGACCGAACCATTCTTTCTTAGGGTTCGTTAAAAATACTTTGATGGACTCATCCGAAGGATGAGCTTATAGTCCAAGCACATGTTATCCTCCTCAAGCTTGTAAAAAATAAAGAGGTACTTGCCAGTAATGGTGGGGGGAAATTGGGGAAGGTGTCCATTTTACATCATCAGTCAAAAGGTAGCATGTCACTCTTGAACACGACACTCCGTTACATTCATGTCTGAGTTGGGAAATCCATTTGCCTTACAGTTAATCAAACCTCATTGAAAATATTCATGGTTTTGGGTCTTATCATTAAGTCAAATGTTGCAAAATCATTATAGTGTCGTTATGTGTTCAAGAGAAGTTCAACCTTGGTTCAAATCCCTTTGCAAAATCTTTTCCTTCATTCGCGTCGACCATCCTTGAGTCAGTCCTTGCAAATTATTGTCAAAACTTGATATCATGTTTCGTGTCGTAGGCTTTCCTATGACGGTGGCTTCCTATAGACTTTAGCTCATTATCTAGGAAGTTGATTTAGAAACATCAATATCTTGAAGCCTGCATACCTTAATGGTAATTTTTTCGCTTTCGACAACATGTTCTCTTCATTGGCCTTCGATTGAACGATTCTATGAGTGTTCGACTTCAGATCACATATTCGCACTTCATAGATTGTACTAGGAGTACCTTGAGAACCATTGTCATTATTGGTGGTTTCTCTCGCGCTTTTTAACGGTTCACATTATTGACCGGTAATCAAGTGGTTTCTGCCATGTTCAACTTCGAGATATTCACTCTCATGGTTAGAATTGTACTGTGGATTGAGAGATGGAGATCAAGACCTTGGATCTAGTTTCATCAATCCAGGTTGCGAGGAGATTTTATACTCATAATTATGTAGACAGATGGCCATGTCCATGATGTGTCTACCATCTATATGATCTTAGTTTTTCCATGCTTGTTCATTGAGTTCACTTTACTCTGAGTATGCGAATGCCTACCTCAAAGATGATTTTTGATATATATTTTTCATTGTGTTCCCTTAAATGTTCCTTGACGGTTTCTTACCATTGCCTCTGATCTGCTCCTTGGAATGATAAAGCGCTTCAATCTTTTAAACTTATTTTTCAGACTTAGCACATTAGGGGGCAATCTATTACACGTCAATTTGTCACCATGACACTCAGTTTATGGATATTTTTTCCATCCATGAACATGTTGAAACCAACTCCCTTAAACGTCAAACAACTCAATGTATGTTGAAGTACATGAGAAATTTGGGTCAAATATCTCTCACACCTTGTTAAGTTCCACCTATCCCAATTTCTCTATAGTTTCTAGCACATGTGCTGAAATTGACTCTGAGAATAGTGGAGATCTGCGCTCTGTCTGTAACTATAAACCCGCGTAGGTGTATTCTAGAAAGTAAAAATAAAAAGTACATTCTAGATCAAACATAGTTGGTCGAATATTTCCCAACTAAAATCTTCCAGGTGGTGACTATTCGAACTGTAACCCTCATAAGATGCATCTTAATCCCTTTTCTCATGGTAACCCCATCCCTCATTAAAGGAGGTTCATCCTCTTCTTAGGAATCTGAAACTTCCTCCTCTTTGATCTATAAAAGGACTAGAGGGTTGAGGGATGAAGGAGGTCAAAATTCAAAGAATAAAAACTTATGTGATTAATTTGAGATTGGAGAGCTTGTCATCTCTGGAGGAGATTGAAGGAATTTGGGAGGGACCTCACGACATCAAGGCAAAGGTTATAAGGCTCCTCTTATCTTTTGATTAATATGAAAGAACAATTTCTCCCATTGATTTTGTCTTTTGTGGATGATGAATGGTTTGCAATGATTTATTATATTTATTAAGACAAATTCAATCCTTAATTTCCTTGATCATTAGGTTAAGTTGTTTGGATTATTATATCACATGTGCTTTTGATCCTTTTATGGTTTATGTTTGTAGGTCCTATCAAGCATTGAAGAGCTACATCAAGTCACAACTAGGGATCTTCATTAGACATTTCGTGAAACTAGTAAGAGGTCTATCCATTAGCTATATTGCTTATAATTCGAACAAGTTCAACTTAGGGAAAGATTTAATTTATTTGTCATGATTATTTCTAGTTTCCATTTAGGATCTAGGGTGATCACTCTTATCAGCAAGAGAGATTGTCCAGTGTAACACACACACTTAGTTGTTTTTCCTGATTTACTGAATCCTGCACTCACTTAGTTGTTTTTCCTGATTTACTGAACCCTGCACTCACTGATTGCATGCATCTTCATTCACTTATGTCTCCACCCAATTTCACACATGCAGTCAATTCTAATTGTTTTCGGTCGCCTATCGGCAGGTTTGAACTGCCTTGACCCAGACCTTGCCTTGCCCAGCTTACACTGTGCGTTTATGGGATGGAAGGCCTTACCTTGCTCCCAGGAATTACACATATCTTGCCTCACACTTGACTTCTAGGCTTGCTCTGCGTAATTCTGAGAGGTAGTGCCTCAGTTGGCCCCCAGAATTGTGCAATGAAATTTTCCCAAGATGCAATCATGCTAACAGAAACTGCGCATTGCATAGTTTCAAAATGCGTAGTTTCAGTCCTCAGCAAGTATTGAGAGATTAAATTTTCAGATTAAATCCCTCAATGTTAATTGTCAACCTGGGGTTCGTAAACATGAATTTCCTTGCGCTTTCTTTGTTCAGGTTTAAATTAGAGTTTTAAGACTTCCTGATAATGATTCGTGGAGTAATAACACACTAACACTTACAAACAATTAGCTATCAAAATCAAACCCAACAATCAAGTTCAATCTAGAGATTTCAAAAGCCTTTACAAACCCTAGCATTCAAATCTGAACTTAACATATGACTGAGCTATGAATCTCAAATGATAAAATGGAATTCTTCTCATACAAAACTTTACTCAATCAAATCCCCAGATGCTGGCACTAGAATTTATCTTTGTAATAACAATTTATTCATCACTCAACAAGCAATCTATAATGATAGTGATTCAATCCTTAAGCAGAAAAACAAGCTTGTACTAATAACCATTCAATCCTTAAACAATCTACACAAACACAATTCATTCCTAAAGCAACTAAGCAACCTATAACAATTCAATTCCTAAGCAAACAAGCAATCTATACTGATAACATCTCAATCAAACAAACGAACTGTACCTAATGGTTGGTTATCCTCTTAACAAAGATTTGAAAGTTTGAGTACTAATTTGGAGCAATCACTCTATTTTATTCTATCACTTACTGATTTATCGTTATACTTGCAATTAAGTAATCTACAGGTTTGATATGATGGAAACAACTCAAACCCTTAGCCTATTTGACACCTAGCAATTCAACCAAACAACCCTTAAGAAACTATACTCTAAACTCTTTTGTAACCACACCAACCCTTACTGGTAAATGACCTTATTTGGAGCCAACATTCTGCTGCTTAAAATCTAATTGATACATGAATCCTGAAAACTGGAATCAACCACCTCACAAAGCAAAGGAAATCGTTTATCTGGACAAATAATAAAATTAATATTCACATGAAACAGGGGAAAATCCTTTATCTACTAAACTCAATGAAATCAATCAACACTCAAAATATAGAAATCATGTATCTATTAAACTTAGTGAAATCACAATTATCAACTAATCATTGAAGTACTCACAGGTATGCTATGTGCAATCCACTCGATCCACTCTACAATCCTAGAGTCTATTCATCAAATGAAATAGAGCTAATTGGTAAGAAGCCATCCAACATTTATGAAAGTGATCTTCAAACTAAACAACTTGAAACTAGATCGAAAATGATCAACACGAGTTCTATTATGTGGGATTGCCTGTAAAATAATTTAAATAAAAAGTCAATCCGTTCCAGTTCTTGAGGGAATGCAGAGTAGTTTGATAACCAGACAAGTCTCATTCTTAATTAGTTTGAATTCACCGAATAGAGTTAACTTATCAAAACAATCACAATGTTCTCAATGTATAGATAATCCGTTTCACTCATTAGGTGATCATATGTCATTTCTCGACTGATTACAACTCAATACGATAGAAAGCATGCTTTGTTCTGAAATGAAAACAAGGTTCACACAAAATTCAACTGTGAATTATGGAAATGGATGAACGAAATAACATTAATGCATCTACACTATTTTAAACAATCAATTGAATGCAATTCACATACAGTCAAGCCAAAGCAATTCTTAATGCAAGTAAAACTAATCGTGACTAATCACACAGTGGTTCTATCTGTAATATACAAAGCAACCCAGATGTGTGGGCCTTGGCCACACTTAGGAGCTAGATAAACTTACAGTAAAGAAGAAATCTCAAACGCAATCAATCGACTATCTTCAACAATCCATCAACGCTTACTCTCAAACTCAGAGCAAAACCATTTCGATATTATTAAAGATGAGTTATATAATTCATGCAAAGCACTTCACAGTTTTTAACACTAACTTGACATATTACATCCCCTGCCTTTATAGGCATTTAATTACAGTTAAACACTGAACTAACAATAGTAATTTATAACAATCTTAAGAAGTCAACTTCTCCATATAAAATAGGTTCGAACGGCTGCCCCGAACTGGTCCAACAACTTGTAACCAAGTCCCAAATTTGGTGTATGCCGTAACCAGAGACAAAAGAACAAATATATTGGGATTAAATGCGTTCCTTGCAAGGTTGGTGACATCTCATCATCCAGAAGTGCACGTCTTCTTATCCATTGCACTGTTTGAGTACTGAATCCGAATATATCTTTTAAGTACAGTAGTTAGGAGCCAAGATACTCCAACTGCTTCTTTCCATTATCCTCCTGCACATCTTTGCTGAGAAGTCTACACTTGATCATAATAATTAGTTAGTTTTAGGAATCAATTACCTATATCTGCTTAAATCCACTAACAAATAGCCAAATGCAACCATAAAACTCTTTACCTCAAATAGGGATTGGGATCATGATAGGGTAGCAAAATAGCAAGGAAATAGGTTCCATAGTGTAAAAAATAGGTTAATATTTGGATTGAAGATGGTATTAATAGGGAAAAAATAGAGGATCAACATCCTCCCACGCTGATCCTGATGCATGCCCTCATGCATCCAATAAAAAGGAGACTGCATTCAACTGAAGAAGACTGTGGTTAGAGACAATAGTCTTGATTAAAACCTCGATCCCTTGTTGGATAGGTGGCAAAAACTTTTGAAATTGAAGTGCTAATCTCTTTGCATTCAATCATCTGACAGGCTTATTCAGGCTACTTTCCATCTCAAAAGGTGTTTATTTTTCCTGGTCAAGGCACCATTCCAGGCATACAGTTTCATATTAGAGTCTGTGACTTGCTGATTTACATCTTTTACAAAATGAAATAAAAACTTGTATTTAGTTGCTTGCTCTCTAAGCTTGGCGATTATCTTTCGTAGCTTGATAAGCCTGATCTTCAAATTTTCTTCAGCATCCAGTGTGGGGACTTTAGTCGGGGTCGTTGATTGCTGCGAGGTACTTCCTCCCGATGATTTTCCTCTCGGTTTCTTAGATGATTGATGCAGAATAGCCTGTGTAGTGTCTTTGCTTGCTATTGGTCCAGTGGGAGACAAAGCCTTCAGGTCTCGGGCAATATCCTCAAGGATTTTAAGCTTAGTCGTAGGAGTGGCCTCTTCCTCAAGGGGTGTTTTTGATTGCAGAGGATTTTCATCACGGGAAGACGAAATAGGAATATGCGCGAGGCCAGTGCCTTCAGCATTGGTTGGCAAGGTAGGAGCCATGCTGTGGGTTTGACGACGGCCTTGAATTGAGGTTTCAGCTACAGGAATTGTGGGAGTGTTGTAGGGGAATAGGGGATGCCAATGTTTAGCCTTAGGGGTGGTTCGTCTAGTTTGAAGGAGGGCTCTTCTAGAAATTCCAGAGTGTTGCTTCCTGCCATGGGACTTAGTTCCGGTTGGGTGGGTTTTGCCTGATCGTGTTTCCTTTTTCATTATGATCCCAAAGATATTTCCATCGAACCCTTCCTTGTGCCATCTTTTAAACTATCTGCAGCTATATGAGGGGGTTCAGAAGTAGGGGTAGGGGAACGGGTAGGTGTGGACTCAGACTTAGATGGGGGCATTGCGTCCTCGATTTTTAAGGAGCATCCCATTGCACATTGCTTGCCCTTGATTTGTGTCTCCTATCCAGTGAATTCCTGAATGAGGAAGTCCTCCCACGACCGCTTCCATTTCTTATGCTCGGCAATCAGTAAAATTTTAATTAAACTATGATGATACAATGCAGTTTCGGGTTTCTTGCCATGAGACTGTACACCCTTTACCATTTTATGCAAGCTTGATCTTAGGAAGTAAGGAATGTTTAGTGGCCTATCTTCAACAAAATGAACCATGACCCTGATATGATAAAGGAATAAAACATCAAACATTACCTCATAGGTCACAAAGCGTTGTAACATTGTTAGGAGTGGATGCCATTGGTCCTCTATGTAGTTACGAAGCACTCCCTTCACCCAACTAATTGACCTGTAGGCTGGCTTTAGGAACACCGTGCAATTCAGTATGTCTAATTGGCCACCCTTGAGAAATCGCTCACCAACAGCTGGTAGCCTAATAGCCCGACTCACTGATTCTTCTGTGATACTGATGTTGAGGTCACCGACTTGGGCATGCTCACCATTTAAACTTCGAGTGAATGCTATTGCAACTTGATCGTTATAACCCTGAAACATCCGTAAAAATATCATCCATCCTTTCTCCTCTAAATTCCCTTACATTGTTCATATTCTGGACTGCGCAGAAATTGAACAAAAGTGGGTTCATGTCTGTCTGCTCCCATGGCGCTTGGCTTCTGTTGAACTCCCCTTTTTTCAATTGACTATGCTGTTGGTTTCTTGTTATCCCTCTACCCATGCTCACAATAAATTTCTGTTTTAATGGCAGATGAATGATTGTCGCAATGATGGATCGGATATAAGGGATCAATTGCCATGATGGTGATAATCCCGTCTTCGACTGGTTTAGACCGTGGGCAATTGGTCGTAGTGTGCGATGCATGGATGGAGTTTGTGAGAATTTCGGCTATGAGATGGCACGTCTTTACCATGATGACAGAGGGTGTCATGAACCAATGGTCAAGCGAGCGAGCAGTCATCATAGCAAGAATAGATCATGGCGGTGGGGGTGATGTCTTAGTAGCATGCTGGAGGATAAGTGTTTACAAGATCGGGAATAGACAGGTGAGGTCATAGGATGTATGATCATGGTAATCATAGGATAGATTCAGAGGCATCCTTCAATGATTAACATTTTAACTAATTTCCAGTAAAACTTAAGCGAAATACAAGTGCGTACCTTTACCACTTAAATGATTTGTGTGAAGTGTGCAATTGATATGCTAAAGCCACACCTTCTATAATGGTGTGCTTGCTGCCTTGTTTCTAGAGGATTGCCATATTGTGCCTTCGGTGATTCGGGTACTGATGCCATGAACCTGTACTTAATTCAGAGTGAGATGGTAGCCCTGATCATTTCTTGTTTGCTTATGAAGACAGGCCTTGACTCATCAAAGCATGTTAACAAAAACAAGATGATTTTGTTTATGATACAAGAAATTTCTTGCGCATATCGTGACAACACTGTGTGGTTATAGGTCCCAATTTTTAGGCAAGATCTCAGGACCCTCATATGCAATATGAGTTGCATTCTGGATAGAGCATAGAACATAAACATTTAACAGAAAATGACACATCATATTTCGATAAAAACATGAAACATAGGTATCTTGAACAATATGTGGAATCAAATTCTGAGATCCTCATGAGAGAACAACTGAAGCTAGACAAAGTATAAGATATCGACTGTCTTTACTGATTTCGAAACCTTCAGATTAAATGTCAGGCTACTCAATTATTTCAAAAAAGGAGACTACTTATCAATCCATGGATTTTAACCAGGCCTGGAATGATAGTTGCCTGGGGCATTTCTTCTTTAGGGAGCTGGAAATGGCCAGAAGAGAGCTCCAAGTGGGCTTCTTTTCCATAGTTTATTCCTCTGGGATCGAAAAAGAATAATTCACAACCCAGAGGATCCCTGTACTACTACTACCTTATTATTTTAGCAAGCCTAAAGTAGTTAGTGCTCGAGGCATTCTTATTTAGAGAGTCTGAATTGCCCAAGTAGACTCCACAAGTTTCCTTTACGTAATCATTTCCTTGAGCCCTGAAAAGAACAATTCTATGCTCAAGGAATCCCTAGACTAATACTGGTCCATTTCATTTACGAGCCTAGATCAGTCGATGCTCAAGAGCTTCATATTTAGAGAAAGGCTTCTAAAGGAGACTCCACCAGTTCCTTTTCCATATATAATCCACTAGACCTGGATAAAGGAATAAACTTCCTTCTGATGGATTCCTCGTTTATTCTACATGGGCTGTGGGGAGGACCACCTGTGTATCTATATATATATATATATATATATATATATATATATATATATATAAATAAAACTAATCAACTGAACCAGCAAGGGGCTGATTATTGACATGAATCAACTCCAATCCTGGATCCTCTCAAACTTCCTACAAAATTTGATCACGTGAAAGTGGTTTATGATAAACTTTAAGCTGATGGCCATTTACTACAAAAGAAATCTTATCATCATCGATAATACAAATACGAACTGAACCATTATTAAAGACTTCAATTACCTCATATGGTCCCAACCATCTAGTGAAAAATTTACCTTTGAAATGCTTAAACTTACTATTGTATAACAAGGCCGAGTCACTTGGACGGAATATTTTCTTCTTAATAAATTTGTTGTGCCATCGGTCTCTTTGGTCCTGTATTAATGCTGTTATGTGGTAGGCATCTTGTTGGATCTCATCAAGCTCATTCAATTGCATCAATCTCTATTCTTGAGCCTCATTTAAATTCATGCCCAACTGAGTAGCAGTTATAAATGTTTTTACCTGGAATTTGATGGGAAAGAACACTTGTTTACCATAAACTAATTCGTAAGGTGTGTGTCTAGTCACATTCCTCCAAGTGATTCGGTAAGCCCAAAGTTCTTTTGGTAACTTTTATGCCCAATCTTTGTGATGTAGTTGAATTGTTTTCGTAAGGATAGATTCCAACACTTTGTTCGTGGAATCAACGTGCCCATTAGCCTGGGGGTGGTAGGGGGTCGATTTACAGTGCTTAAATTGATATTGCTGTATGAGTGCCTTGACCAACTTTGATGTAAATTGGGTTCCTTGATCAGTGACAATTTCACAAGGCACCCCAAATCTTGTAAAGAATGCTTTGGCCTCCACCCATTTGGTGACGTAATCAGTGCATACCAAAATATATTTCTTCTTGTTTGACAATGGGGAGATGAGCCCTACGAAGTCCAATGGCCACTTCTTAAATAGTTCAATAGCAATTTGTGGTTAAAGAGGCATTTCATCGGAGACAACTGGTCTCCCCATTCTTTAGCAAGCATCACAACTTAGAACAAACTTCTTGGCATCTTTGAAAAAGGTCGGCCAATATTATCCGGTATGGAGAACTTTATATGCCATTCTTTTGTCGGTGAAATGGCCACCACAAGGCTCGTTGTGACTGGCACTTAATATATCGTGCATTTCATCCTCCCTCACACACCGCCTCATAATCAAGTCTGGCCCTGTATAAAATAGATCTCCCTTGATCGAGGAGTAACTAGCACTATGCTACACTATATTGTGCCTCTCTCAGGTCGACAGGTTTTGAGGCAGTTTTCCTGATACCAGATAATTGGCGATGTCAGCGAACCAAAGAGTAACAGTAGAAATTTCAAATAGAGCTTCATCTGGGGATTTGTCGGGCACTGGCGTTGGCATGCTTCCCTTCGTAAGATTCAAATGAGATAAGAAATCAATTGCCAAGTTGTCTCTTCCAGGCCTATCAATTATAGTTATATTGAATTCTTGTAGAAGAAACAACCATCTAGTTATCCTACCATTAGTAACAAGTTTATTCATTAAAAATCTAACAGTGGAATGGTCGGTATGGAAAAATGTCTCATATTCGGTAATATAATGTCTAAACTTTCCTATAGCATGCACAACTGCTAATAGTTCTTTTTCAGTAACCATATAATTTAATTCAATGGGAGAGAGATTTTTTCTAACAAAGTAAATGGCATAGGGAAAGTTATCTTCCCTTTGTCCCAAAACTGCTCCTAGTGCAGTGCCCGAAACGTCTGTACAAATGTGAAAAGGTAAGTACCAATTTGGTCCTCTTAGCACCTGAGTGGTAGATAATCTCTCTTTCAGTACCTGAAAATCTTGTTGAAAGTCAACATTCCATACAAAGTTAGCATCTTTAGTTAACAACTTAAATAATGGTGCTGCAATTCTAGTGAAATTCTCAATAAATCATCAATAATATCCTGCATGCCCTAAAAAATTCTTACCTCTTTTTGTGAGCTCAGAATAGGGATACATGAAATTAACTCGATTTTTGCTGGGTCAACTTGAATCCCTTCAATTGACACATGATGGCCTAGAACAATTCACTTAGTTTGCATCATTCTACATTTATCGTTACTAAGGGTTAGATCAGCTTCTTGATAACGGATTAATACCTTTTTATTAGGTCCCTATACTACTAGTATAACCCGTTATTGTTATTAGTACAACCCCCTTATTATATTGTTGTACCCATCTAGTCCCAATATCGTTATTATTGTGCCCCATAGAAGCCCACTATTGTTATTATTGTGCCTTTACATTATTATTGTTATGTCGACTTTGATTATATTATGACCCCTTAGACTCCTATATATAAAAAGGAGGTCTTGTCATTTGTATCATCTAAGAATTGTTATTTATGTAATGTAAAGGAGGTTGCCCCCTCGAGAGGGCTTATTTCTAAGGCGTTGATCTATCTTTTCTATATTTTTGTGAGTTGTTCCATAACATTTGGTATGAAAGCTTTGGATTCTAGGGTTTCGCTGCTTCAAACAAGTCCACTGTGGCATTTTTCTGTAATTTTTTTATTTAATTTTATTTAATTTTATTTTTTATTTAATTTATATTATTTTTATTTAATTTTATTTTTTTTTGTGATGTTTCAGAAGCGAAAAAAAACCCATTTGATAAGAAATTGGTCTAAACCTCAGGTCTAAATTTCAGATCTTGTCTCGCTATATTTTTGTAGATATGATCTAAGGAAGTTAGAGATTTTGCAGACTCCCGAATTACATTCCAAATATGTGACCGGGGCAAAATTGTCATAACTTTTATTCTGAGCATCAGATTGAAATTTCGTAAGAAGTTTCAGAAAGAGGACTTCCTATAGTTTTCTTTATATCAGTTTAAGGTACTAAGGTTGAAATCGTGAGACATGGCACATCGTACAAGTTTGCTCTACTGAACTAGTCTATAATCAGGTCACCGTGGGAGATTTGGCGTAACCCTTTCTTGGATAATCAAATTCTGATCAGACTTGCAGGGTTAGAAAGAAAATTCAAAGAGATACCACAGGAAGAAATTTCAGAACTTGGAGATCTGAAATTACAGAGTTATAGTCATTTCAAGATCAATCTCCTAAAATCAAGAAAAATCGAGATGAGGAAGTTTGATGGCAAGGATCTAGGTAGTTGTAGCAACGTCATTGTTTCATAAGTCATTGCATTTATGCCCGCTCCTAAATCTACCAGGGTGTTAGGCAGAAATACTCCATTTATTTCAATAGTGACAATGGGATTCCCGGGGTCATTATATTTGGCAGGCATGTCATAGATCATTGTGGACATCTGGCTCATGATTTTGAAATTTTGGTTCTGATGCCCCTTTCTTCCTGGATTCTTAATGTAGAGGTCCTTAACAATTTTAGTTTATATGGGAATGTCTCTAATTGCTTGTAAAAGTGAGATTTTAATACAGAAATTCCTAAGTTCATTTTCCAGGTCATATTCAAATGAGACTTCCTCTTTCTTTACTATCAGTATTTCCAGGTATGGTGGTTTAGGTGATTCTTCTTCTTTCTATTGTTGTTTTTCCTTTGTTGAATGATTTTCAGATCACGTGGAGGGTACCTCTTCCTGGATGCCGACAACTAATTTTCCTTTGTTAATTGTCCTTCCTGATCGTAATTAAATTTCATTTACAGGAATGGCAGTGATCATGTATGTAGGAAAGGGCTGTATGTCTATGTTTTGCATGGGTTGAGGTAACCTGAATTTCATTTACAGGAATGGCAGTGATCATGTATGTAGGAAAGGGCTATATGTCTATGTTTTGCATGGGTTGAGGTAACCTATTGTGATTAGGGTTAGGTGTGGGTTGTGCATGCAACATTGTTAGTCGTGGTGGGTTTATGGTGGCTGGTGCCTACGAAGATGAGGTGTTAGTAGGTGCAGGTAACAATTGATGTAAAGGAGGTGGTGGCAGCATAGGTTGTTGATACATATTAGGGTTATACGCTTGCTGATAGGTTTACGTGGCTGGATTATATGAAGTACTTGGCATGTTTGGACAGGGCACATAGAATTGAGGTGGAGATTGATAGTTGTTGGCATAAGGGTTTGACCTCCAATTCTGGCCCCAAGTAGTATTTTGCGGTTGCTGAGCAACCCAAGAAGGGTAGGATGCAGGAAAGGTCCATGGCTGAGTCTAGCTATAACCTTGAAGATTTGGATCTGGGAACACATTCTGACTTTGGCCTCTCCAGGTGGGTCTGTTGGTTGCTTATGATTGGTCGATCATTTCAGCATTCCCCTTGTAGATGGATTGTAAACCGGTAAGTGATGGGAACTTCTTGGTTGAGTGTTCTAAGGTACAGATTCCACAGACCTCGATGGTGTTTAACGGACACTCCCTTTTTGCATGTTTATGCCTACACTTGGAACAAAAGATAACCATGGCTGCCTTCTCAGCTTCCTGCTTTTGTTTAATTTTCATGGTGTCAAGCTGGTCGCTGATTGTGTTTAGGATATCAGTTTTAAAATTTTCTAATAGGTTCCTTAGCTCGGCTCTTGTAACAACATTAGCCGTAGTTTTCTTTTGCACATAGTCTCTAGAATTGTCTCTAAGTTCCTGAATCTTTTTACCTATTTTGGCTTGGCTTCTAGAGTAAGTGTGACACAAATCAATGACTTCGGCAAATTTCTTTTTATAAATGTATCTGCCATTGAGTAGGTTTAATGTTTCAATACAATCATCTCTCAACCCTTTTAGGAAAACAATTCTGATAATCTTTTCATCTAGGTTGGACCCACGGGATTTGTAGTGTCCTATCTAGGGTGCTAGACTAGGCTATATTTATTATCGACCAGGGTGCGTAGACTTAGAGGCATGTGCCTAAAGTATATAGACATAAAGGATCTGATCTTAATTACAATGCTATTATTTGATTCAATATCAAACTAAATCATCCTATGTATCACTATCTACCAAGATTCAGCAAATCAAAACATTGTGTATCACTGTAATTAAAGATTTTAGTCTCCTTACAGAGACATCACGCATAAAACCTCTGTTCAGTGGCTACTCAACATTCATTAACAGTCATGCAAGATGAAATCGTAAGCATAAAGTTCATGACAGTGCTCTACAAGATAACACTCGATCGAATCCCTTACAGGATATGATTCACGATCCAAGTGATAATCTATTCAAGCGCATGCATAAACATATAAGCAAGCGCATTCATAAACATATAAGCATAAACATAAATCGATTTAATCACTGCGTATATCAATACCAAATACCCTAACTGTAAATGAAATAAATTAACAACAGTATACCATGTACGCAGGGCCCGTCCATGTTCCAGGTATACTGGGCTTGTTATCCAACGATTACCAAATCAAAACAACGCAATCGTGACTGTAATGCAAGTCTTTGGTATTGAAATCAAAACTCTGTTCTTGAAGCAACAATAATGATAACCATTATACAGCCGGTTCAGAACTATATTTACATATGGTTTCACATCCCTTGAAAACGGATGTACATTCATGAGCGGCTGTTGCCGCTTTTACCAAAACACGATTTTTGAAAATGTTTCTATCTTAGCTGACATATAAAAAAAAAGGAAACAAAATTAAATCGATTTGGACTGTGTGTTGTTGCTGCCTTTGTCGCCAACATGCCATAGTTGATCGTCGTTGACCGCGCATGTAGGAGGGTTGATTCCGCTGCGGGATAGGTGCTCATCCATGCTTGGACATTCCGCTTTTCATCCATATCCTTCGCTCTAGCTTGGCTGTCATGCCACATGTCAAACAATAAGCCAATTACAGGATGTTGGAACTTCCTGTAGTCATTTTGCCAAAAACTCCTAATTCATTAACACAAAACCCTTAAATCAATTTCAATGCAATTTAATAACTATAAGACTATTAATTAATCAATTTCCAAGGGATCTGATAGATAAATGATGAAAAGAGGTAGGCAAATGTCATGTTTTGGGAGGGAAAAGGGGTCATGGAATGGTACCAACATCTCTCCCCGACTTAATGAATTAGCATGTCCTCATGCTAACCCCGAAGTGC
>APFE031411141.1:29533-52806 GCA_000404065.3 Pinus taeda
ATAAGGCCTGCTAAATGTCCTATAACATGAATGGTTTGAGGATCAATCCTTTTTCTAGCAGGCTTCTTGAGGCACATGCCTTTGATGGCTTTAGTGTATATGGGAATGTCTTTTATAGCTTGCAGTAGCGGAATTTTTATGTAGACATTTTTGAGCTCATCTAAGACATCAAACTATGGTATAGACAGTGGAGGTTTGATTTGGACCAATCGGTCTGGAAAAGGTGGATGCAATGGTTGCATTTGCTTATCTCTGGTATCATTGTTTGATTTCTTTTGATTTGTCATTTCATTTTAATTTTCTATGTTTTCTTCTCGCCTATCTGTTATTGGAGAATCTTTCTGGAGTACCTTACCAGACCTCAAGTTGATATTTTGCAAGGGTAGTGTGGGATATGGAGTTCCCTCTTCTACATTGTAGGCTGGCCTCTCTGCTCTATTATTCGGATTTGGGATAGTTTGAGCAGGAATTTGAGTGGGTCTGGAAGGTTGTGGGTTAGCTGGAAATTGTAGTTGTGGTGGATTTATTGGTGGAGGAGCAGGCAATGCTTGTTGAGTAGGTTGAGGCGGATAAACAACTTGCTGAGGATACTGCTGATATGGTTGAGAATGTGATGGATACGGTTGATGGTATCGTTGATATGGCTGTGAATATGGTGGGTATGGTTGAGGATATGTATGATAAGATTGAGAGTACTGTTGAGATGGTCTCCATTGTTGCTGTGGGTTGTTTTGGTGCTGCAATGGCATGGGTACGTTCCATGAGTTCTGTGCATACATTTGATCATTTACAGG
Source organism: Pinus taeda (assembly GCA_000404065.3). Lineage (NCBI taxonomy): Eukaryota > Viridiplantae > Streptophyta > Pinopsida > Pinales > Pinaceae > Pinus > Pinus taeda. The sequence goes on from APFE031411141.1 coordinate 30,328, forward strand.
AAATTGCAAATTTTGATTTGGGAACATACCTTGAGGTGCTGGCCTTGGCTGCCATGGTCTTTTTGCGCCCATGTAATACAAGTTTTCCATCTCTGCATTGGCTGCCATATTACAGTTCTGCAAAACCTTAACTTTAGGACAGTTAAATATATCATGATGTTCAATACAGAAAGCGCAAACTTGAATGTTTTCTAGTGGACAGTCCTTTAATGCATGTTTCTTCCGGCACTTTGGGCAGAAAATAGCCATTACCTGATCTTCAACTTCTTGTTTCTTTTTAGCTTTTAGAGTGTCAATTTGGTTCCCTATCGTGCTTAACAGATCTGTTTTAAACTCTTCTAACAAATTCCCAATTTCAGCCCTTGTGACACTTGCTGAAGCAGACTTTGTGACTTTGGATGACAGGGTTCTTTTTCCCATTTTAGCTTTGCTCCTTGAATACTTTTCGCATAAGTCAGCGATTTATTCAAAGGGTAAAACAAAAATGTCACCTTTGCCCATCAAGTTAAGGTCATCCATGTATTCCTCTCGGATGCCTTTCAAGAATATTGTGCGGATCAGATCAAGAGGCATAGTTCGGTGTTTGGATTTTCGTAAGTTGTAGACAAACCGTTATAAGTATTCCTCTAAGGTTTCATCCTCTTGTTGGCTCATTCTAAAGATATCATCTTTAGAATCTTTGGATCTACAGTAAGGTTGATATTTCCCTTAGAAATACTCTTCTCATACCATCCCAATCAGTGATAGTATGCTCACCAAGCCTCATGAACCATCTTAAGGTTGATGCCTTTAATGTTGCTGGAAAAAGTCTGAGCCTATGGGCATCATCAGTATAGCCATATGTTCGACATACAATGTCAAACTCGAACAAGAAGGAGTCCGGATCTTCTGAAGCCATACCATAAAATTTAGGTAGCACTGATGGGGGTATGTTCTTCATTTTGATCTCATCATATTCTTGTGGTTCATGTATAGGAAAAGGAAAAGTTGACTCTTCTTCGTCTCTATGTCCTTGATGTGGTACTGATCCATCTCCTTCCTCAGCCATTTTAATAGGTTTCTCTGTATCAGAGTCACTTGTTTCAAAGAGGCGATTAAGGAAAGATTGTTAAGTCACGGTGCTACTTTCTCCTTGTGTGGAAGACCTAGGAAAGTCCTTCTTCTGCGATTTATGTCCTGATTTTTGTTTATCCTCTAATGCTTGGATGATGTTCTCCTCAGCTGGTGTTGAATTCTTTAAAGAGTCTGCTCCTGATGATGATGGGTTAGTTTTTGAATGGCGGGGGGGTTTTATAAATCTACCCTGACTATCTCTAAACCTAGGCATAAATGAACATGATTTTAACTGTGTTTTTGTTTATTTTTTGTCTATTGATTTTTTTTTTTCTTTTAAATCCTTTAAGTACGCCTCGCGGCAACGACGCCAAAATATAGTGTCCTATCTAGGGTGCTAGACTAGGCTATATTTATTATCGACCAGGGTGCGTAGACTTAGAGGCGTGTGCCTAAAGTATATAGACATAAAGGATCTGATCTTAATTACAATGCTATTATTTGATTCAATATCAAACTAAATCATCCTATGTATCACTATCTACCAAGATTCAGCAAATCAAAACGCTGTGTATCACTGTAATTAAAGATTTTAGTCTCCTTACAGAGACATTACGCATAAAACCTCTGTTCAGTGGCTACTCAACATTCATTAACATTCATTAACAATCATGCAAGATGAAATCGTAAGCATAAAGTTCATGACAGTGCTCTAAAAGATAACACTGGATCGAATCCCTTACAGGATATGATTCACGATCCAAGTGATAATCTATTCAAGCGCATGCATAAACATATAAGCAAGCGCATTCATAAACATATAAGCATAAACATAAATCGATTTAATCACTGCGCATATCAATACCAAATACCCTAACTGTAAATGAAATAAAATAACAACAGTATACCATGTACGCAGGGCCCGTCCGCGTTCGAGGTATACTGGGCTTGTTATCCAACGATTACCAAATAAAAACAACGCAATCGTGACTGTAATGCAAGTCTTTGGTATTGAAATCAAAACCCTGTTCTTGAAGCAACAATAATGATAACCATTATACAGCCGGTTCAGAACTATATTTACATATGGTTTCACATCCCTTGAAAACGGATGTACATTCATGAGCGGCTGTTGCCGCTTTTACCAAAACACGATTTTTGAAAATGTTTCTATCTTAGCTGACATATAAAAAAAAGGAAACAAACTTAAATCTATTTGGACTGTGTGCTGTTGCTACCTTTGTCGCCAACATGCCATAGTTGACCGTCGTTGACTGCGCATGTAGGAGGGTTGATTCCGCTGCGGGATAGGTGCTCGTCCATGCTTGGACATTCCGCTTTTCATCCATATCCTTCGCTCTAGCCTGGTTGTCATGCCACATGTCAAACAATAAGCCAATTACAGGACATTGGAACTTCCTGTAGTCATTTTGCCAAAAACTCCTAATTCATTAACACAAAACCCTTAAATCAATTTCAATGCAATTTAATAACTATAAGACTATTAATTAATCAATTTCCAAGGGATCTGAGAGATAAATGATGAAAAGAGGTAGGCAAATGTCATGTTTTGGGAGGGAAAAAGGGGTCATGGAATGGTACCAACAGGATTTGTGGAAATTGTATAGGAACCATTCAAGATACTCTTCTAGATTTTTGTCTTCATTTTGCTGCATCCTAAGGATATCATTGATGTCCCTACTCTTACAAAAATCTTGATATTTTTTAAGAAAAACTGATCTCATGTCATCCCATGTGTATATAGTATGTTTCCCTAGACTCATGAACCACCTAAGGGCTGCATATTTTAATGTGGTGGGAAATAGTTCGAGTTAATGAGCATCGTCATAATAATTATAACTGCGACATAGAATATCAAATTAAAAAAGAAAGGCATCAGGATCTTCAGATGATTTACCGTAGAACAATGGGAGAGATGCCATTGGAATGATCTTCATTGTGATGTCACGTGTCACATCTAAGATAGGGAATCCAAAGGTGACTTCTTTCTTGCCTTGGTTGCCTCCTCCAAAGAGATTCCTGTTGTGTTGAGGGTCCCTCTTCTTGACGTTCTTCGTTGTGTCTGTCCTCTCCATCCAGGTGATCCATTTATGTGACTGGCACTTGTTGAGGTTTGATGATTATGGGGTGGCCCAGGGGTATTGGAACACGGTAGATGTTGGTTGATTGCTCATCCACGAGGTCTTGTTGTTCTACTGGATCCTCCACAGGGTTTTCGTAGACAATTTGTTGAATGATCCTTTCTCCTTGATCTAGGAATTCCTGGTCCAAAACCATGTTAGCATCAATACTTCCTCCTTGTCTCAATCCTGCATATCGATTAGCAGTGGTGAGAGTAGGTGTATTAACTGATCCAAAAGTTGAAGGAAATCTAGAAATGGAAATAAATCTACCCTTACTATCCCTAGGTCTATTTGCACTCCTATGCATAAAGATAAAGGAAATAAACAAATATTCAAGGACAAGTAGTGATCAGTCAGACTTTGGAGCAACCCCAACAAAAGTGGATGCATGGCTCTTCACTCACATCTTACCACACTCTCTCCACCCTTTGATAGCCCTGCAATACCCTGAAACTCAGATGATAATAATTACCTGAATAAGAAATGACAATCTCCCTGACAAAGACGTGAAAATGTTGAGAGATTAAATTTTCGGTTTAAATCCCTTAATATTAATTGTCAACCCAGGGTTCTTAAACATGAGTTGCCTTGCGTTTTCTTCGTTGAAGTTTAAATTATAGTTTTAACACTTCCTGATAATGATTCGTGGAGTAATAGCACACTATCACTTACAAACAATTAGGTGTCAAAAGCAGACCCAACAATCAAATTTAATCTAGAGATTTCAAAAGCCTTTACAAACCCTAGCGTTCAAATCTGAACTTAACAAATGACCGAGCTATGAATCTCAAATGATAAAATGGAATTCTTCTCATACAAAACTTTACTCAATCAAATCCCCAAATGCTGGTACTAGACTTTCTCTTTGTAATAATAGTTTATTCATCACTCAACAAGCAATCTATAATGATAGCTATTCAATCCTTAAGCAGACAAACAAATATGTACTAATAACCATCAATCCTTAAACAATCTACACAAACCAAAATTCATTCCTGAAGCAACTAAGTAGTCTATAACAATTCAATTCCTAAGCAAACAAGCATCTATACTAATAGAAGCTCAATCAAACAAACGATTTGTACCTAATGGTTGGTTATCCTCTTAACAAAGATTTGAAAGTTTAAGTACTAATCTGGAGCAATCACTCTATTTTATTCTATCACTTACTAATTTATCGTTATACTTGCAATTAAGTAATCTATAGGTCTTAATATGATGGAAACAACTCAAACCCTTAGCCTATTCAACACTTAGCAATTCAACCAAACAACCCTTAAGAAACTATACTCTAAACTCTTTTGTAACCACACCAACCCTTACTGGTAAATGACCTTATTTGGAGCCATTGTTCTGCCGCTTGAAATCTAATTGATACCTAACTCTTGAAAATAGGAATCAACCACCTCACAAAGCAAATGAAATCGTTTATCTGGACAAATAATAAAATTGATCTTCACACGAAACAGGGGAAAATCCTTTATCTACTAAACTCAATGAAATCAATCAACACTCAAAACAAAGAAATCATGTATCTATTAAATTGAATGAAATCACAGTTATCAACTAATCATCAAAACACTCACGGGTATTCTATGTGAAATCCACTCGATCCTCTCTACAATCCTAGAGTCTATTCATCAATTGAAACATAGCTAATTGGTAAGAAGCCATCCAACATTTATGAAAGCGATCTTCAATCTAAACAACTTGAAAGTAGATTGAAAATGATCAACGAGAGTTATGTTATGGGGGATTACCTGTAAAATAATTTGAATAAAAATTCAATCTGTTCCAGTTCCTGAGGGAACACAAAGCATTTTGATAACTAGACAAATCTCGTTCTTAATTAGTTCGAATTCATCGAATAGAGTTAACTTATCAAAACAATCACAATATTCTCAATGTATAGATAATCCGTTTCACTCATTAGGTGATCATATGGCATTTCTTGGTTGATTACAACTCAAAATGATAGCAAGCATGCTCTGTTCTGAAATCAAAACAAGGTTCGCACAAAATTCAACTGTGACTTATGGAAACGAATGAATGAAAGAACATTAATGCATCTACACTCTTTTAAACACTCAAATGAATGCAATTCACATATAGTCAAGCCAAACCAATTCGTAATGCAAGTAAAACTAATCATGACTAATGAAACAGTGGTTCTATCTGTAAAATACAAACCAACCTAGATGGGTGGGCCCTGGCCACACCTGGGAGCTAGATAAACTTACAGTAAAGAAGAAATCTCAAACGTAATCAACTGACTATCTTCAGCACTTCATCAATGCTTACTCTCAAAATCAGAGCAAAACCATTTTGATATTATTAAAGATGAGTTATATAATTCACGGCAAAGCACTTCATAGTTTTTAACACTAACTTGACATATTACATCCCCTACCTTTATAGGCATTTAATTACAGTTAAACACTGAACTAACAATAGTAATTTATAACAGTCTTAACAAGTCGACTTCTCTAGAGTAAATAGATTCGAACGACAGCCCCGGATTGGTCCAACAACTTGTAACCAATTTCCAAACTTGGTGTATGCTGTAACCAAAGAAAAGAGAATGAAAATCTTGGGATCAAATGCGTTCCTTGCAAGGCTGGTGACATCTCATCATCCAGAAGCGCACTTCTTCTTATCCATTGCACTGTTTGAGTACTGAATCTGAATATAACTTTTGAGTACAGTAGTAAGGATCCAAGGTACACCAACTGCTTCTTTCCATTATCCTCTTGCACATCTTTGTTGAGAAGTCTACACTTGATCATAGTAATTAGTTAGTTTTAGGAATAAACTACCTATATCTACTTAAATCCAGTAACAAATAACGAAATGCAACCATAAAAATATATACCTCAAATAGGGATTGGGATCATGATAGGGTAGCAAAATAACAAGGAAATAGGTTCCATAGTGTCAAAAAGAGGTCAAAATGGGGATTGAAGATGGTATTAATAGGAACAAAATAGAGGATCAACAACAAGCCAAGATGGACTATGATATACATATTTTCAGTAGTTAGTGAGCTCACTAACAGTCTAGACTGTGTTTTGCGCAATTTTGGCAGCCAGTTTCCCAGCCTCCCAGTGAAAAGTGCGCAAATCTTCCAGTGAGTCACCTAGGTGTGTTGCATGTCAGTCCTCAAGTTACTTTTGGTTTTCAACTGATAGTTTGATGTCCATGAGTGTTGCTTTGTCTCCAGGTATCATAGGTGTTCAATAGTCTCTTAGCAATACAAGTACAATGGATTCCAAGAGAGAAGGGTCAAAGGCCATCGTTAGGAGTGCAACTGGAGATGTGGTCGAGAAAATGTCTACGAGCTTGCCCATCTATGAAGACACTAAGTTTTTCATAGAAAAGGAGATCAAGATGAAATGGCAGGACATCAACGCCATATTTTCAGGCACTTTTGAGGAGAATCTGGAGGACGTAAAGTCTATGTCAACATACACATGTCTAGATTATACCGGATTACATGCAGGTATCCCACATTACCATGTGAAAACATGATCCAATGGATTGTCTCGCATACTGATCCAGAGACAATGGTGTTGAGCAATATCAATGGAACAAAACTTTCTACCTTCAGGGCATAGGACTTCCAGGAGATGTATCATTTGCCGCAGCCGATAGTCACAATGGATGCACTCTTCACCAGGCTCAAAAACAGTGCAAACTCAAGAGACATCCTAAAGAGTTGGGTGAAAGAGCCATCTAAGTTTAGAATAGCACCCAACCAGGTTTACAAGATAAGGATACTTCAGAAGGCTTATTAGCTCTTCTTCATCTTCGCATGCTGCTTATATGGCCACGAGAGTACTAAGACCTTCTCGTAGAGTTGGTTGATTGTGTTGGATCAGTTTACGAATGAAGGAAGACCTTTCAAGTAGTCTAACATGTTGGCTGTCCAACTGAGGGGACAAGTAACAAAATCCTAACATCCGCCCAAGGGTTAGAAAGCAAATATTTTCATGTTCGCTTACATACTGGATGAAATCTGTGCCCATTAGAAGTTCCCTAGCCTGGGTTGGGCATGGAAACCTTTAGAAACCTGCATGCACACTTATTGCAGGTCGTTCTTTGAATGCAACTTCCGTGGAGTTATAATACAACTATCATACCACTTCATCACCCTAACATATAGGATGATCTTTGAGCAGGATCCACCTTGCATGCCACAGGAAACAATGGAGGCCTTAGTTAAAATAACAGATAGGTATGCCTCACCCTTAGGCACCTTCATCTGAATGTTTAGCATGGAGGAGGCTCCACATGTTTTACCAAAGTTTTCCATGGATAAGTTGGTCATGCAAGAGGGTTCATACCACATCTCAATAGGGTTGTTAGCAAGATTGCATAGGAAGAAGAAGTCACCTTGTCCTGCTCTTCCTTTGTGGATCGGGTTGTATGAGATCCAGAATCTCAAGCATGCTAAGGCCGAAATGGAGGAATTCAAGAGATTCACCTTTGTTAGAAAATTATATATTATAGAGCAATGGAACACATAAAATATTGCAGAAATATAAACACAGAAAACACATAAAAAGAGAGACATAGATATACGTGGTTTGCCCAGTTTGGGCTACATCCACGGAGAAACAACCAGTCCTTCCTTTTATATTATCTAGCAAACTGAATAGATACAACCTACAACATATCCACTGTAATTCCCTCTTTGCTCTCAATCTCCTCTCTCTTCCTCACTTAGAATACTGATCTACATAGATGCAATACAATTCCCTCATATATAGCGAGGGGTTGCCTTCTAGGGCAAAAAACCCTAAATTAAACATAACTTCTACTGTCAGATCTTAGCTTAATGAATGGCCTACCTACGAAATTACAACATTTTACAAGGCAATTTTACAACTATTCTTAGCTTCGGGGGCGCTGCTCCCAATCCCCCCACTAGGGGGGGCTCCCAAAAGGTCGCAGCAGCCCCCCCTGGACCCTCCCTGCAACAAATATTTTATAAGCGGCGTTGCTGCCCTATTTCGAACTGGGATCCAATGTGGCGATACCTTTGAATACAGAAGATAATCAGGCTACACACCCAACAATCTCCCACTTGGAGACTAATTATAACAACTCCGCCGCTGCTTCATTTGCTGGATAATGACTCCACTTTGGACCTGGCTATTTCTCATCTTCTTCATCATACTTGAAGACCAATTGAAACTGAGAAGATTCTCAGTTTCTCCTTGGTTACGACTTTTGTTAACATATTTGCAGGATTCTGGATAATGTGTATCTTTTCCAGCTTCAACTGTCCATCTTCCAACGTTGACCGTATGAAATGGTACTTGAGCTGTATATGCTTAGTCTTGGAATGAAGTGCAGAGTTCTTTGCAAGATGTATGGCACTCTGGCTGTCACTGTATAACCTTTCGAACTCCTGCTTCTTACCCAATTCATCATGAAACCTTTCTAACCAAATCATTTCTTTACTAGCCTCTGTAGCAACAAAATACTCTGCTTCTATTGTTGAGAGTGCAACAACACTTTGTAGTTTTTTGACCCAACTAACAGTTGTTCCACCTATGGTAAACACATAACTTGTTGTGCTCCTCCTGTTATCTCTATCACCTGCCATATCTGTATCAACATATCCCTGTAGAGCAATGTTTGAACCACCAAAGCATCATGCTTGATTTTTGGTACCTCTCAAATACTTGAGAATCCACTTCACTGCCATCCAATGTTCTTTTCCTAGATTGTTCATGTACCTGCTTACAACTCCCACTGCATGTGCAATATCAGGCCTTGTGTAGACCATTGCATACATTAAGCTTCCAACTGCTGATGCATATGGAAATTTAGACATATGAGCCATTTCTTCTTGAGTCTTGGGACACTCCTCCTTACTTAATTTGAAATGGCTAGCCAAAGGTATACTAACTGGTTTTGCATTCTCCATATTAAATCTTTTCAACACCTTTTCTATGTACTCACTTTGAGACAATGTTAATTTGCAATTCTTCCTGTCTCTAGTTATTCTCATACCAAGGATTTTATTTTCAACACCCAAATCCTTCATTGCAAATGGGTTTGCCAATTTTCTTTTGATCACATTTATTTCCTGCATGTTAGAACCTACAACAAGCATGTCATCTACATATAATAACAATATAATATAGCTGCCATCATTTTGCCTTTTGAGATAAATACAATGACCATAGTGACATCTAGTATAACCTTGTTCAGACATAAACCTGTCAAATTTTAGATACCACTGCCTTAGAGCCTATTTTAAGCCACACAAGCTCTTCTTCAACCTGCATACTAGTTTCTCCTTCCCTTTTACCTCATATCCTTGTGGTTGTTGCATATATATCTCTTCCTCCAAATCCCTATGGCGAAAGGCTATATTTACATCTAACTGCTCAAGATGCAAATCTTCAACTACTACTAGACTTAAAATAGTTCTGATTGAAGTCATTTTAACAACATGAGAAAATATCTCATCAAAGTCTATACCCTTTTCTGTGCAAACCCTTTCACCACAAGTCTATCTTTATACCTTTTTCTACCTCCATATTCTTCCTTCAGCTCGTAAACCCATTTATTTTGTAATGCTATTTTACCTGCAGGCAACCTAACTAAGTCCCAAGTATGGTTATGTGCTAAGGAGTCCATATCTTCTTTCATGGCTTGCTCACACTTCTTCTTGGTTTCTACCTGCACTGCTTCTTCATAACATTTTGGTTCACCATAATCAGTCAACAATACATAATATAATGAAGGAGAGTATCGTTCAAGGGGTCTATTTATCCTGGTAGATCTTCTAACACCACTTTTAGGTGTTTGAGATGCTTGTTGATGTTGTGGTTGTTGTTTGACTATTGATAATTATGATTTTCAGGCACCATCACTTTTTCTGTGATCTCGTCAAGCACTGTGTATTCTCTGTTTTCTTTTTCTTGTTTCTTTTCCTATAGCTGATCCTTATACAAAACCTTTTCATTGAATATGACATCTCTGCTCCTAATGATTTTGTGTTTTCATAACCATAAAAGCGATAACCAAAATCATTAACACCATATCCAATAAAGGTACATTTCTTTGATTTTGCCTCAAGATTTGTTCTATTTTCTATATTAATGTGGACAAAGGCTTCACAACCAAAATTCTTTAAAAAAGAGTAGTTTACTTTTTTACCTGTCCATGCCTCCTATGGAATACCACCATCCAAGGAACTTGAAGGCCATCTATTTATTAGATAAACAACAATATCTCAGCATCTGCCCAAAATTGTAAAGGCAATCCTTCATGCAATCTCATGCACCTTCCATGCTCCATGATTGTCCTGTTCATCTTTTCCTGACATGCCATTTTCTTGTGGTGTTCCTGGAACTGTCTTCTCTCTACGAATTCCAATATCTGAACAGTACCTATCAAACTCTTTACTGAAATATTCACCTCCATTGTCTGATCTGAGACACTTCAACCTTTTTCTTGTCTCATTTTCAACCAAAGATTTCCATTTCTTGAAAGTATCAAATACATCAGATTTATTTCGAATACCATAAATCCAAGTTTTTCTGGTTGCATCATCAATAAAAGTCACATAATAATGAGAGCCACCAAGAGATGATACCTGAGCAGGTCCCCATACATCTGTATGCACAAGCTCTAATTTTTCGCTCTTCTTTTCTTTCCCAACTTTGAGGAATCTGACTCTCTTCTGTTTTCCATAAACACAATTCTCACAGAATTTTAAATCAACATGATTCAAGCCTGGCAACAAATTTCTTGAGTGAAGAATCTGCATCCCCTTCTCACTCATGTGCCCGAGCCTATGATGCCACAATGACATATTTTCTCCTATAGAGGTTAAAGCATTAACAAAATTAGAAATACCATTTCATAAATACAATGTACCAATCTTTTCTCATTTTGTTATTACCAGGGATCCTTTAGTGACGTTCCAGGTTTTATCTGTGAAAGTAGTTACGCAACCTTCACCTCCTACTGCCCTGTTGAAATCAAATTTTTCTTCAGATCTGGAACATGCCTTACCTCCTTCAATAGCCATTGATTTCCATTATGTTGTTTTATGAAAAGTGTACCCATTCCAATGATTTTACAGGGTTTATCATCACCCAATCGAACATGTCCAAAATCTCCTTGAACATAATCATGAAAATGTTTCCTATCAGGTGTGGCATGGAATGAGGCCCCTGAATCTACCACCCAGGAATCAATAATATTTTCTAATGAAAGATCAAAGCATGTTGCAACAAATCACCTGTTACATTCGCTTCATGATTAGTTTCTTGCTACGCATCTCCTTCTTTTCCCTTTTGAGACTTGTAGTCTTTCTTCAGATGTCCTTTCTTCCCGCATTTCCAGCACACCATCCCCGATTTGGACTTGGATATGCCTTTTCTTGACTTATTGCGATATCCTGTGCTCTTTCCTCTTTCCATTTTTCTTCCCCTAGTCTCTGCAGTCAAAGCATTACCTGATGTCTCACCAGAGCTTTTCTGTCGCATTTCCTCGCTAAGGATTGCACCGACAACATCATCAAACTTTAAAGTACTAGATCCAGAGACAGAGTTACTAATGGCCATAACTAAACCATTCCAACTTTCTGGCAATGAGAACATAAATAACAGAGCCCTAACTTCATCATCAAAAGTTACCCCTACAGAACTTAACTGACTGGTAACTGTATTAAATTCATTTAAATGATCAACAACAGATCCACCTTCTGACATCTTCATATTAAATAAATTCTTCATAAGAAATACCTTATTTGAGGCTGAGGGTTTTTCATACAGTTTGTCCAATGTTGAAATTAAACCCTCTGTTGTCATTTCCTTTGAAATATTAAATGCTACCGATGCCGCTAGGCACAACCATATTGTTCCAAGTGATTTTCTGTCAAGAATATCCTGTCTGTCATACTCGCCGGCTTCTTTGTATTTCCACTCAATGGTTGGTACAGATCTCTCTAATATAGATAATCTTCCATATGCATCTTCCACAGCTGGTAGTTTTGGCCATTGAATTTTTCGACCCTAAACCTACCATCTTTCGCCATTGCTCCCACTCAAACGAGGAACCCTTCTCTCCTGCGAGTTTATCAGCCAAATATACCTTCGGCTTTGATACTAGTTGTTAGAAAATTATATATTATAGAGCAATGGAACACATAAAATATTGCAGAAATATAAACACAGGAAACGCATAAAACAAGAGAGACACAGATATACGTGGTTCACCCAATTTGGGCTATGTGCATGAAGAAACATCCAGTCCTTCCTTTTATATTATCCAACAAACTGAAGAGATACAACCTACAACATATTCATTGTAATTCTCTCTTCGCTCTCAATCTCCTCTCTCTTCCTCACTCAGAATACTGATCTACATAGGCACAATACAATTCCCTCATATATAGCGAGGGGTTGCCTTCTAGGGCAAAATACCCTAAATTAAACTTAACTTCTACCGTCAGATCTCCGCCTAATGAACGACCCAGATTAACTACCAAATTACAACATTTTACAAGGCAATTTTACATCTATTGTTAGCTTCGGGGGCACTGCTCTCGATCTCTCTGCTAGGGCGGGCTCCCAAAAGGTCGCAACCACCCCCCTTGGACCCCCCCTGCAGCAAATATTTTATGGGTGGTGTTGCCACCCCATTTCGAACTGGGGTCCAATGCGGTGATACCTTTGAATATAGAAGATAATCAAGCTCCAGACCCAATAACCTTCGACACCAGAAGTTTTGATCCATATGACCTGCATCGCTTAGTTGAAGACCACTATGTGAGAGTGTATCATCCTTGGATCCACGGGGCATGTCATTAGGCTGAGGAAGACCCATGGAGATATTGCTATAGCTTCTCAAGGCTCAATGAACCAGTCAGAGTGACCGTAGAATGGTTAGCAACATAGAAGGCATAGACATCTCAGAGAGTAGCAACATCAACATCATGGACACCTTCAGAAACCTCTGTGCACACTCATTACATGTTCTCCTAATGCAACTTCTGTGGAATTAGAATACAACTATTAGATCACTTTGTCACCCCAGTGTACAAGATGATATTTGAGTAGGATCTGCCTTACATGTCACATGAAACAATGGAGGAATTGGTTAACATAGCAGATTGGTATGCCTCACCCCTTGGCACCTTCATCCGGTTGTACAATGCAGAGAAGGCTCTGGATGTTTTACCGAAGTTTTCCATGGATAAGCTGGTCATGTAAAAGGTTGCATACCACATCTGGATAGGGTTGTCAACAAGACTGCATAGGAAGAATAAGGCACCTTGGCTCGCTCTTCCTTTGTGGATCAAGTTGTATGAGATCCAGAATCTCAAGCATGCTAAGGCCAAAACAAAGGAATTCAAGAGATTCACCTTCAACAAAAGTTTTATTTTCTATATTTAGGCTTCTATGATCCATAATGAATTAAGCAAAGTATTTTGGTAGAAATTACATAAGAGAAATTTTTGGCCAATGCATTTCGAACCAACGTGTTTCGAAAAAATTTCTCTTATGTAATTTCTAATGAAAGACTTTGTGTAAACTAGAAGTTTTAATCCATATGACCTAGATCGCTTAGTAGAAGATCACTATGTGAGATTCTATCGTCCTTGGATCCACAAGGTGTGTCTTTGGCCTGAGGAAGACCCATGGAGATATTTCCATAACTTCTCAAGGCTCAATGAACTGGTTAGAAGGGCTGTAAAATGGTTAGCAATGCAGAAGGCAACAACATCTCAGAGAGAAACAACATCAACAGGAGCAAAGGGTAACAGACCTGCACTTGACAAAGGCAAGAGGAAGGTTGCTAGTAGTGCAAACGTGAAGCAAAGTTGAAAGTTCAAAGCATATCCACTTGTGTTAAGAGTAGCTTTGGAGATTGAGGCAAAGAGGTGACAACGCGATTGAAGGATTGCATAAAGACAGAGGGAGAAGAAAAAGATGGAGGATGCAGAAAAGGAGTTGCAGGAACAACTCAAGGAAGAACAAGAGCTATGTAGAAGAGAGAAGGAAGCACAATAGGAATAGGAACAATAGGAGGCTCAACATTCACTCATTAATGAAATTGCGCCCATACAGGTTATTGTTTCATCCAAGCAGCTGGCACATAATAGAAAGGGTGAGCAGTCGTAGGAGCAAGAATTTTCTAAGGAGATTGAATAGATGTTGGAATAGATGGACACAAATGTGGTTCAAACAGAGTTAGATTAGGACATTGACCTCATGCCTAAGAACCAAGAGGTAACTCCACTGACTTCACTAGATTTGGGAGTAAAGCAAGTCCCAAGTGATCAGGAAGACATTGAAATCCTTGAGGACAACATGGAAGCGAATATGCACAACATATCCTTCAACGAGTCACAACATAGAGTTGTGCAATCACGCAGAGTGCCACTCCGGAATTCCATGTATCTCCTGTGCAGTTTGAAGAAGTAATGATCGTGTCCGATGTGCGTAGACATCCAACTGCATTTCCCAATGCTACCAAGGCATATACTAAAGCCACCAAATCAAGTGTTAGATTCTTGATAGCTGAGAACGAGTGCATGGCTAAGGAGCTACAAGCAGTCAAGCAGGGAGAAGAGAAATTTACAGCATCTGCTAGAGCAGAGTTGAGGAAGCGATATTTGATGAAGTATTGTCTCTCGAGACAATCATGCAAAAGCTTAACTTCAGGTTTGTCACCGTGCAGAAGTCAATTGTCCATCTTAATGGTTGGAAATAACACTGTGCTAGGAGAGAACACATATTTTCAAACATACACACTGTTGTTGATCACATGTAGATATGGACAATGAGGTACAAAGGAGCCCCATTGCACTTGCCAAAGATGATGAAGCCAAAGGTATTGGAGTTGAAGGCACACATTCGAATTCATATATGGAACTATGAGGAACTCTCACAGCTCATCACCAACTCACAGGCTTCACATGCATGAGTGTTCATGAGCATGGATGTCATTGTGCGCACGCATGCAATCCCATCCATTGGGACACTCACCGAAGTAGACTACTCATGGCTATCAGGTGGATGGAATGAAGGTTCATTTACGAGATCAAGTGAAAGACTCGACTGGGATTTTACGAGATCTAATCAAAGACTTGAATTTGAACTTTGCTCCAAGGGACCTTGTTTCATTTTTTAACGAGCTTGACACAAGACAAGGAACTCTGCTAAGATTCCTTGTTTCATTTTTTAACGAGCTTGACACAAGACAAGGAACTATGCTTATCTTTTTTATTTCATTTTTTAATGAGGTTGGCACAAGACAAGGAAATATCCTCATATTCCTTGATCATGACCCATAAGAGGTCATGACTTTCAAGAGGTTCTCAACAAATGGGAGAAAACTTCTCTATAAGGGATACATAGCAAGGAATCCATCAGAGAGATCTGGTTCTAATGCCCCCAATACATAATGCACAACATCACAGAATTGATCGTCAGTTGATGTAGGCATGGAACGGGTTGCCACATAATTGACTCGTGGCAGGGAAGATATCATTGGGACAAAATGACCATTTAGGGAGGATGGTTGACTGCAAGCCATATTTTGGATTGGGAAATGAAAGCTGGTCAACGGTGACAATTCTTCCTTCATGCAGGAAACAAATCACTCGAAAAAGTGTTGAAACAATAACTCCCATGTCATAAACATAGTTGCGCCCAAGAAGTAAATTGTAATCTAAAGGGTCTGGGACTTCCATCACATTGAGATAAACAGTTTTTCCTCCCAAAGTAATAGGCAATCGAGGAAGGATCCCTAATGGTTGACCTGTTCCTCTGTTAAAAGCCAACAGATTCTGGGTAACAAGCACAAGTGGCAGCGAACCGAGCGCTTTCTAAGCAGTGGAGGAAAGGATACTCACAGATGCACCTTCATCTATAATAGTGCCAGGTACAATCATATTACAAACCTATACTATGATCTAGAGAGGCACATAAGAAGGAAGACAACATCTTGCTAGTCGATTCCAATCAAAGGAAGTGACCAGAATACTTGGAGGGGGTACCGTAAGAACATGAGAATTACCCCCTTGAGTTACGAGAATGGGAGGATTTTCCTTCTGTCTTGATGGAACAGGAGGGTTGCCTCCAATCTCATTGGAATATGAAGAAATGAAAATAACCTAAGTGGTATCATACTCACTCTACGAGAAAGGTACGATTAACTAAAGGTGGAATCGGGTCAACTGTTTCCTCAACCTGTGATTGGTTAGGTATAAACTCATGGGATTGACATTCAGAGAGAGTGGGTTTGACCGATGGTTGATTTGGGTCAGTCAATTCATCAAATAGTGAAGGATTAAGGGAGAGTCTCCTGTAACCAAATGGAAGTCGCCGCGGAGAAGCTGGACAATTATCCAACACTTTTTTGGCTTCATCCAGATAGGGACAAAAGTTAATGGGGCGATTCCCTTCACATATCCTACATGGAAACTTAACTTTACCCTTCTTTTCATGAACTTTACTACCACTAGTTGATGGTGTGTCACCAACATGGTCTCCAGAAGTTGATGACAAAGGATGATGTGAACGAGAAGATCATTCTCTTAAGATCTAAGGAATACCAGAACAATTTCGAAGCAGATGATATCTCGTACAAAGTTTGCAAGGATATCAAAGTTTGTGAGGCTTATTGGACAATTTATCATCAGAAGTTGTATTCGAAGCAATGGTTTATTGGTTGCCCCCATATTGAATTTTTTTTTTCCTCTTCTTCTTCCCTTTCTTCTTCTTCTTATCCACCTGGTTTCTAATGTCAATACTTTCATCAGGCGAAGAGTAATAAGGGGAGGAAGAAACAACCGATGAAGAAGGTAAAGGGTCAACTTTAGGATCAATTGGAGGTTGATTTTGTCTAGTTGTAGAATTTTCAATTGCGGGGCCAAGGAGGTTGAGAACAATGATACTGGCAAGCTGATGGTAAGTCTCGGAAGGGACAATGTAGCCATATAAGGAGCACCAATATTTCCGAAAGGAGGAAAAGGACTAGGATTCCTATCAAAAGGAATTCCTTGTTCGGTGGACTCCGGAGTTGTTGCCATATGTCTCAACCTAAGATAAACTAAGGAGTGACATGGAGGATGTTATCCATGGTCAATTAATTTTAATTTAATCAGAATAACATAACAAAACAAAAAAGGGATAATTTAGGCAAAATGATTACCAAGTAACTGTGAACTGCAGTATACTGCCTTAGTAAACCAAGGACTTAACATACGTGCAGGTAATCTCCCCAAATGCTATGTTCGGTGTATCACAGTGTACAAGGTGGCCGACTCGGTTACCTATGGATGGATAGCAACCTAATGTAGTCCTTCCATATATACCCGAAAGTATGTGGAGGCCCAATCCGTGTTAGCGTTGTCTAATGCGAAACCACATAGTGAGAGCATTCCTTTATACTTTTCAAACTATAACACCGCCCTATATACCTGAAGGTACATGGACGCACTAAGATATACTTATGTACGTGGAATGAAGTATCAAACTCAAAATGTATTGCAGACAATTAACGATAGCTGCTATGTTTTATGACGTCGGAACATGTCTCTAACCTAGAAGCTCTAAATGTTATTCGTTAGGTGACAATTTTCGATTAGGTTAATTGAGATAACTTTTAAGTTGATAGATTAAGAGTTTGTCTTTCAGGTTCACTGCGTGATGTCTTTGAAATTCCTAGAATGCAACTAGAATGAGAAACATTCTTTTCATTTGATTTGTACATTGAAAACCTTAACTACAAGGGATAGAGAAATCATAATGTTTAATCAAAAAGCAAAGAGCACATCTAATGCAATTTACCATATTCCTATAAGCACACAAAAACCTCTAATTGCATAATGTGAGTTTTTCTTTTAAATTCCCTTAATGTTGAGATGAACAAAAGGAAACTAATGCACATAAAATTAATCAATCTTTCTGCAAGAAACGAAGACTTTACGATAATTCCTTTTCGAAAGAAATGAAGACTTTACGACACTTCCTTTCTAGAAAATATTAATCGCCTATAAGCTAACGTTGACAATGAATTGATAATGATAAAGAAATCATTTAAGAAACACTAAACAATCAAGGCCAAAGTAGGGCTAGGAAGTGAAATACAACGTGACTTCAGAATCATAAGAATCATTGATCTTTCAGCAAACAACAAGAGAAGCAACTTTGGAAAAATCAGACCAAAGGTGCTTTTTTAGCCTAAAAGGAATCAGCACAGGCTAGAAAGGGAGACAATGCATTGCAATGCACTGTCTCTAAGGCAGGGGCTTCTCTGCAGCGCACTGTGTCAAGAAAAACTCTGTGCTGGTGCCAGAGAGTCAATTCAAGAGACATTCAAGCACAATTTTTGACTAAAAACACTTCAAAAAGATATAAATAAGATCAATAAAGCTAAGAAAAGTCTACTATGGTGTAATATGATGAGGGTAAGCCACCAAGAATGACAATCCTTCCCTAGCGGAGTCGCCAATTTGTTACATGGAATTTTCATCTACGGATAAACACATCTTCCCTAGGTGGGTGACTACACCTAGAACAACAAAATGACAGTAGCTTAACCTTTTCTTATAGAAGATAGATGAGATGGAGGAACTTACTTGTTGCCTTTCAATTCCTAAATCTCTTTTGAATTGCTCCCATCACTCCCACTTGAACTAAATCCGCTCAAAAGGTACCCGCATCAAGAGAAATAGAAACATGAAATGATCAAAGCATACATGAAATATTGACTATAAAACAATGGAGATCGAAGGCATTGAAACACATAATCATCATAGATATGAACAATCATATAAGAAAAGGAATAAGCTCTTTATTAATATAGAAGGAAGACTGTCACCCAATACAGTTCGATCCTATGCCACTCCTCCAACTTCATTCAACCCTCTCCACATCAAAATCTTAACACTCCAGCAACATAACATTGCTTAACATAAACTCAATCCTCAAACCAAATTCAGATTCTAGCCCCTTGATCACTATGATGAGTGCTTAATTTATAGGAAATGGAGGTGGTTTTCTCCTAAATGAGGGTATTGAATGGCTTTCCAATCTTGTAGTTAGTTTCCATGGAAAAAGGGATGAGAGGGTAGGAGGTTAATGAATCTTTAGCCTATCCAATTCTGAGTTCATAGGAGGAGATAAGAGATGGGAACCTTCTAGAGTCATCTAGAATGAAGGAATATTCCCAAAAACCAAAGAAAATTTCGCTCAATCTCACCCAACGCAAGCTAAAGAGGGCCCAAGTGCACTGTAGTGTAGGTCACAATGGGTCTGCCTGCTCCGCAACGCATTGTCTCAAGGCTTGGGCTGCGTTGATGTCCTAAAGAGACATTTCAGGAAGGCTTCAGGCCATGAAACTTTTATAGAAGGAGGCATTCAACGAGTTGACTTCTCTAGGGCATGTAACAACTAGTTTAGGGTTTGATGAGCCCTAATAATATTGATCTGAATGTCGGGAGTGATGTGCCCAACTAGGCCTGTAACACCTATGCTGTCATTTACGGTGAGTATGACTGGGAATCTGAGCATCAAACCATGGTGAAGGATGACTTCCTTCTGTCTGTGCCTCCTCCGATTTTGGCTGACATCTTTGGTGATTCTGTTATCTTTGATTTTCCTTGTGTAAATCCATCCATAGATGCATCTACTTCCAATCATTCGCAGAATACACCCGATGTCATTCTGTCATTTGACAACGAAGAGGACAAATTATTTGTTAAAAATCCACTTGATTTTTCATCTGGTTTTTTCGGAAATGCAGAGGATGAATATTATTGCTTCTCATCTACCCCTCTATTTGATTCAAAAGATCATGAGGTTGCCGGTAAACTTATTGATTTTTTTGATCATAGTTGCCATGATCTTTTCACTCCTGTGTTCAATCACGATGTTGACCTTTCAAACACTTGTTTATAATGATCTATATGTGGATGAAGTTGAAACCCCGCAGGCTGTTGAGTCAATTCAACCCAATCTGATGGTTATGTCAAGCCCTCGCTATCCTGAGGTCAGTTTCACTTCTGATCAGGAAATTGTTGAACTACCCAAGGCTCGTCATCGCTCATCTGTATGCATTGAAGATCAATCCAATACACAGTTTTCACTTCCTCCACCTGAATCACATGATCCCATCTCTCATGCATTAGAGGAATCATATGGAGGAATCATACATGACAAGCACACTTGCAAGACGCAAGTTATCTCTATTTCTCACTTTTTCTTGCCCGTCACAATCAAGAGAGTGCATATGCTTATCATTTTCACACAGTGTATCACAACACCATGGTAAGTCCATAGAGTGCTTGTCTTGCGCTTTCACTCTTTTCGTTTCTGTGGACACATTTAAACTCGTAGTGTGTTGGTATTCATTATTATATATTTCATGTTTTCTAGTTCACTTGAATATGCTTCTTGCGAACAATGCCTTCACCAACATGGGTCAACCAATGCGTCGGTGGCTGCATTGGAAATATCACTTCACGTGAATAGACCCATGCACCATTAGCTTAGGAGTAGGAGTAGTGTTTGCTTTATGTCTTGTTTGCTCTCATGCATGTTTGATTTCTTTATTTGTTTGTCTTTTTGCTTGCTTGCCAGCTTTTCTTACTCACTTTGCTTACGCATTTACTTATGCTGTTTTCTTTATTGTTTTGTTTGCTGTTTACGTCCATAGGTTAGTTTCGCATGAAATCGTGTGCGACTCTTGAAACAAGCAGGGTAGAGTATAAGAGGACTTGTGCAACTAGCAACACTTGGTTATATGTTGTCCTCTCTCTTTATGCAGAACTTGTTATCTTCATTCAATGATACACCAATGGAAAATACATCTAGTTCAAAGTGAATCCTGGTGAAAACACAACACTTGTGCTCTAACTAGTCCCACCTACTCTAGTCAGTCGTTTTGGGTTAACCCTTGTCATCTCAGTGAAGTAGAGTAAGGTGAGGGGGAAAACCTTAATAGGTATGTCAAAGGTATATATAACATACTTCTTTGAAGGAATGACCTCTTATTCTCTCAATAAGTTGGGATCCCTCTTCCACCTCTGAAATAAATAAGTGCCTATGCACAGTTCTATGAAAAATGAAAAAATGAAAAAATGAAAAAATTAAAAATTAAAAAAAATGAATAAGGCAAAAGAAGAGAAAGGCTTCCTCCACAAAGAGGTGATGCAAGAAAATCTGTCGGGGCACTGAGCGATGCTTGTGTTCCTACGTGACTCCACCAAGGTACTGCCCAGGCCTGCTGGCAGTGGAGCAATACCAAAGATGAAACTTAAAATTTGACAACCATATTACTTGTGCACTAATATACCCCTGATCCCTAATCGAAACATCTAAGTTGACTTGTGTTGGAATGTGTGCTGATTGATCAAGAGCATGGCAGGTGCCACATCTTTCACTTAAGCTAGTGTGGAAACCATAATGATCAAAGAATCAAACAGTACTTCCAGAGGATTTAGACTTTCTTTTCACGAAACAAGGTCCATTCAGAGAGCTGGAGTTCTACCAGTGTGTAACCAATGTTGGAGCGGCTACAACCATTCATCAAAATTTTTCCTTAGCTTCGTTTTGGAGCCTCCTGACCAACCATCCTCAGCACCATTGTTACACTAAAATTTGTCACCATGACTATTTGCAGTTAGTATGGCTCCATCAACAGTCATACTATCCTCCTTGGCAAGCCTCATGCCTTTGCTCTCCATGTCAAACTTCAAGAAAGAGAGAAAGTCTTTAAAAAACATATTTATCTCTGGGTATGCAGTTTCTCTCAACCTTACCTGCGTGTACGCATCCCAAGTTCACAATACCTGCGGACTTGTACGCTATGTATGTAAAGGGGTGGGTGCGTACTCCTGTAAAGGTCAAAAGGCACGAGTTTCATCTTAAAAAAATTACTTGTGGTCATTTCTAGAGCATTCTAGAAGCTTGTTTGACGTGTATTGAGCGCCTCCAGATGGTTCATGTATCCCTATGAAAGAGGAACTTATCCCATCAAGAGAGGAGCTACCACATCCAAAGAGGGGCTTATCCCATTGATGATGGACTTGATTAACTTCCTCTAGAGCATTATAAATACAAGCATTGGGCCAAAGGAGGGGAGGTTGAAAGCTGAACATTCCAAAGGGTAGATGCTGCTGGAATTAGGACTTCCTTGTAGAAGCTTGTGAGGAGAGATTCCATCCTTTCTTGTTTCATTTGGAAGTGGGTGAGCTTATCAAAGTAAAGGAAAACTCTTGCTGGACCCTGGGAGGAACTTG
>APFE031411147.1:19564-39588 GCA_000404065.3 Pinus taeda
TCTGAGAGAGAGGCTTTGCTGATTTGGAATGTGTCATTAGAAGTAGATTGTATTAGAGTTTTCAAAAACTCTAATACTTCACCAATTTGATCCATTTTCCGAAAAAAAAATGCAGTGCCTTAATGATACTTTGAGTTCCTCAGAAAGCTAAAAGCTTCTTGGAAAGATATTTCAAGCTTCAAAAATCCATTTTTTTCACAATATTCAAACAAGAATTACACTGCTTCATTGAGTTTTAGTTTTCATAACAAGTGGGTACATGGCCTGCTGTAGGTGTATTCTTTAAAACATATGATGGCACCAAAACCCAACTTTCAACTAGTTCATGATATGATGCACAAACACAATCCGATATTTAAAAAAAAATACAAAGCAGTAGTGGGACCTGGAACAAAGACATAACATCAGCCTGGAGACGTGTGACCAATGGACTAATAAGTATGCCAAGAGTGACAAGCCTCTTACTCTGCTACAGAAATCCGCACCACTAATTCGAAAATGGTTCCTGCGCCAGCAATAGAAGTCATTATCGACTGGGACTGAAGAAAAACTCAGTGAGAGTTTCTGTCAAACACTTGTTGGCATACTGCACTCTTATGCATTTGGAAGACCTTCAGCTCTGGCCTGCTTATTCACAGTCAATAGCAGAGAAAATGCCCAGCTCAGCTTCTGGGAATTAGCACAAATTATGGTCATAAATTTATCTCTGCATGGTGACTGAATTGTGATTCAACTGATTTCTATTGGTTCAGGAAATAAACTACTCTGTCCACAGCCTCCTTAAATGACATCCCTTTTGGCACATAAATTTTGGCTTTTATATCCTGCAGATCAAACATATAATTCATCTTCCTTCAGGACAGGGATAAGTTTCGATCTTCCTGCACCATAGTTGCTTCTATACCCTGCTCAGGCTTCTTACACTTCTGCAATTAAAATCCTCTGGAAGTCGACCTCTTATTCCTCCATCTTTCAGACTATGTCACAGCTACAACAAGGCCATAGGGATACGCTTGACTGGAGGTGTGAATGCACAATTAACCAAATGATTTGAAACTCATACTTCAACTACTGGAATGGATTACACAGTTCTACTCAGCTGATACCACAACTCTCAGCTGATGCCCATCATATATTATATATCACAACCTTTCCAAAAGGGCAATGCACTTATCCAAAATTCAACATAATATGGCAAGGAATTTAATATGGCATTCAACGCTATTTACCAACGCATATAATGGCTTCAACACAAAAACCAACTTACAAAACAAATATACGTATGCACAGTCATGCAACGGACGGTCTTCTTATATATGAGCCACAACCTCGAACATCATTATCCTGCTATCCTCCTACACAAGAGCAGAACAACCAACCTCGACTCTCTTCCCTTCGGCTTCTGCTAGTTCCAATAAACCTAACATCCAGTTCCACCACCCAGGTGGGCCATTAATCTGCGAATCTCCAGTGCTACTGCTTGGTATATCGACATTATACATACCATTGTGTCGATCCAAATCGCAGCAACAGATACATGACCAGATTAATTTACAAAGGCTAATTTCAATCCACCATTGAACTATCCAAATGAGTTGCAATAGAAACGCTAAGCTCTGAAATGTTGTGCGAGTCCCTGAAGCTGGCTCCCATCATCTATGTAAATGAGTGAAGTGAAGTTTTATATTAACATAACAGAGTCAGTTTCAAGTTTCAACTGACTGGACTAGCTCTACTCAGAAGATTAGCCTTATCCTGGTTACACCCTCTGTCTATTTGAAGCAACAGCCTTGACAAAACAAAGCTTTGAATTGCCCTAAACCTTATAGTCTGATTGCAAAACTCTTACGGGTTATGAACCAGGAAGAGCAAGAATGGGAGGGATCTCTTATCCCCTGGTCACACAAGGGAGAGCGCCCCAGCCGTTTCAAAATCGAACCATAACGCAAACCTGGAGTAAAATAACGTAACTGAGATATACCAGACCAGTGTTCAATCCTTCACAATCTTTCAAGCAGAGATTTGGTACACGTGGGTTATGGATGGCAGGATGTCAGGCCATCATTCAACGTTTCAATAGTGGGTTTGCAGCAGAGGCAGCGCTGGAAAGGCAGTGTGTTATGGACAGAGACGAGTTTGCAGAGAATATGAAACAGTTTTGAATTGTATTCAACTGAACAGGGCATAGGAATTATAAATAGAATATGTCAGGGCAGCGCAGGTGTGGCAGAACGCAGGTATGGCGGACATAATTAATGGAGCGTTACAGGTAATGAAGACTAGGCCAGCACTATTCAAGGCAACTCAGATCAGTTGCTCAGGCAAAACAGGTCACACATCATGGCTCTGATACCATGTTAAACACACATGGGGAGCGAGAAAGATATAAATGATAAAGCATGCAATTCAATTTTTTTATTCACAAATGATACATATTTATAATACATGTGGTGACCGTTGGGATTCACATCCCAAGGTCCCTTGGACTGCTTAGTCTGTTTAGCTTCCACACTAACCCATTTAGGATTAGGTGTCCAACATTCCCCCCCCTTAATCCGAAGGGTTATGTATGAGTCCAAGAAAAGAGCTGTAATACAAAATGTGCAAAAATGCATGGCAAGCACTAGGCTGAATGTGCTCTCTGAAATGTTGGTATAAAGGGCGGTGGTTTAAGGATGGCCACCAACACTGGAACGCTTAGTGCAGTTCCCGGAACTCTTCCAAAACTGGCAAGAAGCTGAAGTCTTTTGCTAGAGGAAGTGATATGGTTCGTGAAGGGAAGTAATGGATGGCCGATGCCCTACGAAAGATGAAGGTTCCATAATGAGGAAGATGTAGTTCATGACAGCGAAAGGAGGAGCCCTACAAGCAGTTGATAGTACCAAGATCTCCACCAAAGAGTTGAAAGCTATTGTTGGTAAGAAGTCCCTGGTTAAGAGGGTGCTTGGACAAGTCCCTGGATAAGAGGAAGCTTAGGTACATTCCTTTGATAGGAATGGGTATATCATCCCTAGTTGAGAGGGAACGATAGACACGTCATTCTTGTCTTCATATTGTGAAGAAAGAATAGAGGATTGGGTAAGCATTCGAGACTAATTCTGATACTCTTTGAGGATGAGGTAGGGCATCCAAGATATGAATAGTTAAAGAGGAAATTACTTGAGGATGTTTCATTCCAAGATAGGAATTGTCCTAAAAGGACATACCCTGTGAACACCCGGATGGGGTTTGTGCGTTGAGAGACAATGATGATTGTGTTTGTCAGTGATTGGTCTCACCAACATTGTGCTCTGATCTTGTGGAGAGATAGAGTTGTTAGTCAAAGCCTTGCTATGTGACAATGATGGTTAGTATGATGAGATGCTCTGGCATAAGCTAAGGGAGTAGCTTATGAGATGGCTTACCAATCCGACTCTTCCTATGAGAATTCTTCAGTTTCAGAATGTCTAAGTACCTTGTATGGATTATGAATACCTCCCTAGTTAAGAGGGAGTGTTGAAATATGTAACTAGGTTTAGTCTTCATAATGACAAATGTAATCATGATTTTATGTATTTAATTATTTTAATATCTCCCAAACCGATTAGAATCTGCTCAAACCATTTATGGGTCTTGGAGATATCATGTGCTTTAGCCTCGCTACCAATTTTCATGGCTAGAGCACATCCGATGCTACTCCAAATCAACAATCAACATGATTTTTGGCTTAACATGGTTTGGAACACTAGGTTCCTTCGTATTAAACATGGAGATTTTTTTCTTTTTTGACTTTTCTTGATAAGAAGAAGAAGGTGACACTTTAGGACATTATAGTGAACTTAGATTTGATAGTACTTCATTGAAAGACCTAAAAGAGGGGATCGTTCAAGAAAGTCAAAAGTCAATATCAAAGATGCAAAAGGTATTTAACAAAGTCATCACATATAAAAATGCAGAAATTTCTCGCAAAGATCATAGTTAGAAATGACTTGCACAAGTCAAGAAGTGCAAGGCTATGAAGCAAAAATTAGAATAAGAAAAAGGTGGTCTTGAGAAGAAATTCAATGAAGGCCCTTCATAACTAGATGAAGGAATTTATCATTTGAAGAGCCTTAATTGAAAGTTGTTGGAACAAATTAGAATGTTAAAAAAAGGATAACTTGACAATCTAGACATCAAACATGCCAACAAATAAAAAAATAAACAGCTTTCATGTCAGAGGAATCATAATCAAAATTTACTTACACACATTAAGAAGCTTAAAAATGGTAAGTAATAATTGGAAAACAAATTAGAACTTATTAGAAAGGAAGTATTGAAGTCTCCAGGTAAAAAATTCCATTTCGAAGAAAATGAACAATTACTGGTCCAGATAATATCATGATTCAGAAAGATCCCAATCCAATTGAAGTGAAGACATACCCAGATGCTGCAGTACAAATGACGGAAATTCCAAATGAAGATTCAATAATCAACCAAACAACATTAGTGCATGAAAAAATCATACACACCTAAAGTAATTCAAGAAAACACTACATACATATAAAGGTAAATAATGTGACAAAAACTCCTTATTGACCTCCAAATCATAAGAGTAGATATCTTAACCAGTCAGTTAATAAATATCTCTCAAAACGGAAACAAATGATTTATCTTCTGAAAAATATTGTTGCTAGCATAATTAAGTTTCATAATAAGAATTCTTCTTGGATATCAAATAAGTTACTCAAAGGATTGAATTCGGATGGTTAGGTCATTTTAGAATTCGATAATTTTGCTCAGTACTCAAGTTCATATCATCTTGTCTCATTGAAGATGACAACTTCAAGAATTTGGAAAAATGCGAAGATTACAAGACAGAAAAAATATGTTAAGCCTTTTCATCAATATGCTTTGAAGACAAATCATCTCTGAGGGGAAGTCAATGTTTTGAACATAATAATAATAATAATAATAATAATGAAAGGATATGTCTCAAAGAACATGACTGCTCATGAAAGGGAATCCCACTTAAGTATATATATGGGACCCTCATTTGTAAATCATATCAATTCTTCATACATTATTCAATTACATTATATTATTTTTATCCTCAATGGATTTCTTTATTGTTTTCCAAGTATTTTGGATACTTTATTGGTGAGCCATATTTGGTTATCACAGAAACTCCCTTGTGAGAGTGGGTGTTGCTGCAGTGACAACGGACAAACCCTCGTAGTTCCTTCAGAGTTTTACTTGTGCTTTAGGACTTTATGACATAAGGTGAGGGTTTGGGAGGTAACACTATGGAAGAATATCGTTGGAAAAACATTCAAGTTTTGCTCTTGTGAATACCCTGGTCAGGTGTCTTGGCATTATACATCAAAGCATAATGCCCTGCTCAAATGGCTAGTTATGTTTTTGTTAAAATTCAGCAACTAGGGCCAAATTCCACTTTGGGCAGCTTCTTTGAAGAAGATAATTATTGCATTAAATTCCTCTTCTCTAGAGGATGAAAATCAACCTAAAGATCACCAAATTTGAATAAGCAGAAATATATATTTGTTCAAAAGAAATTCTACAAGTCATAACCTTATCAAGGCAGGAAAAATTAAAATTTTGAAATTTTGAATTTGCCTTCAAGTATCAAGGTCGACTTCACTTTCAGAAGGACAAATCATCATTATATATAAAGGCATCCTCCATCCTCATTTCACATATTCAAAATGATCTCCAATGTATAGCTGAGGCAGCCATGCTCAAGGAGGACGAAGGTTAGTTCTGTTCTGGGTTCATCTTCTGCAGCTAGGCTGAGATGCTTCACTTAGGGCAGCTATAAGAGAAGGGAAGAAAAGGTGTGGGCAATTTCTGGATTTTGGAGTGTTTTCTTGCTTCTTACAGGTCCGAGTTTCGAGCTGAGGCTGCCACCTTGCATAAGGGATGATCTAATTATAGTTTGGGTATGATCCCAATGGTGAATCTCTCTTAGAAGCTGGCCGCAATAGCTTGAGTCACCTTCAGTCAGGCCGCTGGCCTTGAACACTATATTCTGAAGACCCAGAAGCTACAGCTAGGATGCCGCAGTCTGGAATGCATGATCTGAAGGCTGTGTTGTTCATATTTGCAGCCTAGATGAAGGTTAATGGGCAGCGTATAATTGGAAGGTCTGGTTGATGGAAGCCGCAGTCAATAGAAGGGTGCTGTAGCAGACCGCACTTGTGCTCTAACCTGTATTCCGAATTACAGTGATGAAGCATGCAGAGGGTGCCAGAATTACAGTTTTGATCAAGCCCTTCTTTTGTCTAAGTGTCGTAAACTGGCAAGTCATTCCGACTTTAAATTATTGTACTCTCTCTCTGCTGAACATTTGATATTGATAATAAGAAGAATTGTTCAAGGGTTTCCCCCATCTTGGGGTTTTTCCCTGGCTTGAGCCATATCCTTGTGTTCTCCTGTCTTGGCTTGTCTTCTGTATTTATGTTGAATGTTCTTTCATCAGTTACTGTCATAAGTTAATGATTAATGTGATTGTTAATACATTAATGGAGTTAATTATGGGCTAATGAAGCAACTGTCCTAAGCAAAGAACATGTTAACTAAAAATTAACAGTTTTGGATCATCTTGAACCTGGAAGTTTTGGCCTTTATTCCCTTGCGTATCTACAACATGGCAGTTGCATTGTATATTTGCGTAATTAAACTTGTATTTAACTTGTTCATTACCTTGTCAATCTGAATTTGCATCATCATATTTAAATGCCTTTTGCTGCATACAGAGGATTCCTCCGTGTTGCAAAATGGCCCTTGAATTGAATATAATTGTGGAAGTTGATTTTCAGTTGAAATGTTTTACTTGTTCATCCCTTTGTCAATCTGCAATTGTATTTGTATGTTACAATGTTGATACTCAAGAGTCAATAGCATGTTTTGTCTTTGTTTTGTATTTTATAGATATTTTCCTGGTGTGACAGGTGGATAAAACCACAGTCATAGTTATGTTTTTAACATTACATTATGTGTTGGTCTTGAGACTGCAGCATTTCATAACGTTGGGAAATTTTTGTTGCAGATCTTGCACCTACTAGTGTCCGGGAATTGCTTTTGCCATCCATTCAGAACTTATTAAAGGACCCAGATTCCCTTGATCCAGCTCATAAGGAAGCTCTGGAGATCATAGTCAGAGAAAGGTCCGGAGGAACATTGGAAGCACTTACAAAGGTGATGGGAAGCCACCTGAGTATGACTTCGGTGAGCAACATTTTTGGAGAGACTGGCCTTTTGGGAAAGAAAGATACAGGGGATCTATCTGATTCTTCTGGACAACAGCTGTCTCAACCTGAAGATAATAGATTCAGAAGGATCATGAGGGGTAACTTCACTGAAATGATCAGAGGTAAAGGAAAACCAGTAGAAGAAAATGCCCATTTGTCTCTTAGTTGAGCACTACAGATCTTTAACCTGCTTTTAATCAGTAAATGTTTGCTGTAATTTATAAAAATAAATTATGTGATTCCTGGAGAAGACGGAGTACGATTTTTTCTTTCCCCTCTCGTTGTAGCCTATCATCCTGGGAATTCTAGGTGCTTGGTTGGATCACCTGTTGGAACATGCAAGTTGTGTCCTCTATTTATCAGAGTAGTTCTTCCTTATCAGTCTAAATGTGTATTTCGAACATGGAAAGTCTTTGGAAAGATACATATCTTATTCTGTTGAAAACATTCATGTTCAGTCTTTTTGAATCACAATTGCTTTATACAAATTTGATCATTGATTTTTAAAGGAAAATTTTTGAATTTGTTTCATGGTTGGATTTGGTCAAATATTACATTAATTTGATATGCAAGTCTGAGTAGAAACGGTAAGCTTGTCTAATAATGCATGATGACTTTCATAAGTTAATAATAGGATAAAGATATATGATATTCTCATTGATACTGCAAACAATCAAGTGGATCTCAACTGGCTTAAATGTTAATTGGTTGGGCCTATTATTAAGTAGATTATGTTCAATAGATCAGATACAATAATTTTATTAATGTCTAGAAAATGGCCAAGAAATAGGTCAATGGGACTAGAGAGTACAACCAATCATTGAAGACTAAATACTCCTAGATTGAAAAAAGGTAGCAAAAAGAGAAAGATACAATTAAAAATAAAAAAGAGTAGGGGGATCTAGGTAAAACTTAAAGCATAGTATTCAAAGCCAAAGGCACTAGACCGGTAGAAAAACTCGGTTGAACTGCCCTCCTCGCTGGTTTTTTAGTCAAACTGGGCAAAAACTGGCCGTTTTATGATACAACCAGCTGGTTTTCCCATAAACCAGTCTGTTCCATCATAAACTGGTCGGTTCACTGCCAAGCGAACCACGGATCGACAAAACACATTTTTTTTTTGGCTTTTGAAGTGTTTTTGAGGGAAACTAAGGGTTGTTTCCCTCCAGAAACAACCCCTCCAAGCCAATAAAAGGTCTCCCTTCTCATTTGCCTCACACATCTCATTTGGAGTTTTTGTGAGCCTCATTGTGAGCTTGGAGAGTGTTGAGTTTTTGCTGGAGTAGTGGAACATCAAAGAGTTTGGGCTAAGTAGTAACCGCCATGCCTCCAAAAGCCAAGGATATTGAATGGGCTCATTGTGATATGATTGATGGCAGAATGATCTGCAAATAATGCCAAAAATCTATTGAAAGAGGGGGCATTAACAGTTTCAAGCAACACTTGGCTGGGATAGGAGGCCATGTAAACCCATGTAGAGCACCAAATGAAGTAATAGGGCATATTAGGACAGAATACCTTCAGAAGTTTGAGACTCAAGTCACTCAACCAACAAAGAAGTTTGTGACTCAAGCAGTTGCAAAGTTTGAGTGTCAAGGCTCAACCAACTAAGTTTGATCATGATGTTGATGACTAATATCATATATGTAGACTTGTAGTAGGTCAGTGCCCCCATAGCTTGTAGGCTTTGTTTGTGGACTTTAGAGGCCATTTAGAGCTTCATTGATTATATATTTTGTTGCTGATATGTATTGCATTCTGCGCTGTTTTGATATATTCACCTTTACATGGTATATATATGAGCAAACTTTGCATATTTTGTCTCTATTGGTTTGGAATCATGGTTTTAAATCTTAAAATTAGTTTTTTTCATTAAAAAATAATTATTCATGTGTTTTTTTAAGACTGATTCATTAGGATCTAACCAATCCCAATTTGACTAGTTCTGGTTTGAAACCTGGTATATCAGGTGGATCAGTCCGGTCATCAGTTCCGGTTTTGAATACTATGGGTAAAAGAGGAAAACCCTACAAGGTGCAAGGCTGTAGCTCAATATCAACATCATTACTAGAAATAGATGTACAATAGAGGAAAAATGAGGATAAAAGGTATCCCTGTCTTCAACTGTCACTCTAAATGGATCAGTGCAAAGCATGATAATGTGTTATGAATAAAATATAGATATAAATAATGTAAATATAAATAATAATAACAAATCATCAATAATGATTAATTAGTGAATGAAGAGGTATGTACCTATGGACATCACTGTTCATAAGGGGACACCTGCCCAGGGTATATAAGCAGGTCCCTCACTCTCATTTGTATCATCATTGTCATTCATACATTATAATACACATACTTGTATCTTCAATGGAGATCTATATATTCCAAGTCTTTTGGAGTGTTTAACTTGTTATAATGAACTTTGTTTGTTACATTGGTATCAGAGCTGTTCGATCCTCTGGGCGCTCAACCATTGCACAAGAGCTTTGTTCTTTGATCCAGTTCTTTGGCCATCAAAATTTGTCAACTTTGTTGTCGTTGAAGCATTTCATTACAGGCTTTTGGAGTTTTGTCCATTTTTGCCAATTGGCCCCTTGGCCATTCTAAAAAAAAAAAAAACTAAAAAGAAAGGATTGAAAAAAAAGATTAAAAATATATATATTAGAAAAAAGCAATGTTCCACCAAGTTTCTGGGACGTGGGGGGGAGGGAGCGGGGATACGCAGGAGCGACCTATGCAAAAGCTCCCCACCAATTTTTAGGAAACACGGGGGACGTCGGGGTCTTAAAAACTTATAAATATAAAAATATATGATATATCATTGAATATTTAATGTTTATAATGTAACTATCTTTATCATTATATAATATCTAACACTTAGACATGAAGGATAAATGATAAATCGATGAATTATATAACTGAATTCTGAAACAAATTTAAAACGAAAAGCATGATATCATATAATCATACATCATACATGTAAGTTTGTAATTGTATAATGTAACTACTAACAATATACAATGAAAATAAATGTTTAAAGTTTAAACCATATTGAAGTTCCAACTACGAATATTGAATATTGAAATAAAAGTCAAGTCTAATACATTAAGAGTCAAATTTT
Organism: Pinus taeda; assembly: GCA_000404065.3. Classification (NCBI taxonomy): domain Eukaryota; kingdom Viridiplantae; phylum Streptophyta; class Pinopsida; order Pinales; family Pinaceae; genus Pinus; species Pinus taeda. The sequence continues at coordinate 29,921 of APFE031411147.1, forward strand.
TATAGAGTCAAGACTCAAGTCTAATATATTATATATCAAGATTCAAAATAAACTAAAGTCTACAACTGAAGTCTGAAACAGAAAAGCAAATAAGTTAATAACATAAGAACATATAAAATGATAAATCGTAAATGAGCGTAATTGCTCAAGGTAATGCCCCGCTAGTCTCTATATCCAGCTGCTACATGAATAAATTAGGATCAACCATGAAAAGATGAAACAATGTGAAATGAACATTGAAAATAAATTTTAAAGTTCAAACCCTTCCCAAGTCATAAAAATTAGGATTTTTTGTTTCATTAAAAAAATTTGTGATTTTTTTCTAGGGAAACGACCTCTCACAATCCCTTTTCTCTAGGAAATGACCCCATTTGGAGGATTCGACCCCAAAAATCGAGGAAATACCCTGCTTTTTGGGATCGTGGGGAAATGACCCCCAGTCGTCCTCAAGTCCCTGGAGCGTGAGGGAGCTAGGAAAATCAACCCCTAGGTGAGGGGACATGACCCTGTGGAACACTGGAAAAAAGAATCATAATTTTTTTTATTGAAGAAACAAAAAGCGTTATGAAGTATAAAAACTTATGGATAACAGAAATATATATAAAAATACTTTATTAATAAATGAATAGATAGATGATGATGATTTACACTGGGTTGCCTGGCTATATACCGCCAGGGCAACCCTTTGGGCAAGGGCATACTTATGATCGTGCCCTTTCGTCTAATAAAATTAAAATAAATAATAAACCTAAGTTAACTAATTTTTTACATAACATTGCCTTCCTCTCGAAAGAATGCTTTGTCCTCAAAGCATAAGTAACGACGAATGTTGTTGAAGAATGATTTATTCTCCCAGAAAACGTCTTCTTCGGGTAAGCCTTTCCACTTGATCAGATATTCTAAGATGATCAAAGTCTCACATTTTAAAAGGTCTTGGATTAATCTCTCAAGTTTCGTTTTTTGGTGATGTGGATATCGGTATGGCTTGATGTTGACAGGGTCTGATCTTGCCTTGACTTCTATTGTATGTTCAATTTCCCTATTAGGCTGCATCTTCATAGGTAGGTCTTGAAATACTTTTTCATGCTTCCGAATCAGATCTTGCATCTCTGGTGATTCTTCTCTGGTCATATTATTCATGCAACATTGTTTTTTTCGTTTCCATCGAATATAGGCATCTCGACTTTTGCCCGTTGCTGGCATGTTGCTACTGGTTGAGCGAAAAAAGGGTGTTGATTGGTAAAGTTATCCCAGAGTTGCTTGTTTGTAAAGGCTGTGTTACTTGCTTCTTGGTGGGGTATCGCTGATTTTTTTGGGGTTTCAACTTTGTCATGAGAGTATGTGGACTTAGTGGAATCTGACGAGATGTGTTCTTGATTTCCTTCACCATCTTTTAATAGCTCTTCGGGTGTACAATTCGACTTTTTACACAGACTTTTCAGCATTGTTAAGACTTCTCTGAAGTTTACTTCTGTTTGAACATGTTGACTTCCATCTTTATCTCTATTCGATTTGTCGTATCTTCAAGATTTTTGATTTTGTCCCCTTGCTCCCCAAGCTTGTTCTCGATTTTATTTAATCTTTTACTGACCTCGTCGTGGTTGTTATTTATCTTCTGTTCCGCGTCCAACAATCTTTTCTGGAAATCCGCCATTGTCATTGTCGACATTGAGTGGGTTTGCGGGGGCGTGTATTTATTTGCCAGCTAAAATATTTTTCCTTCCTTTTTTTTTTAAATAATTAATTAAATTAATTTATAATTTAATTAATTAATAATAATAATTTTTTTTTAATAATTAAATTAAATTATTTTATAATTAATTTAATTAATAATAATTTTTTTTTTCATATTTTAAATTATAATAATTTAATTATAAATTATTAACCTTAATATATAAAACTGAAGTTATATATAACTTATATTAATTATATATTATATATTTTATATATATATATATATATTATATATTTAATTAATATAATATACATATAATTGAATCACATTATAATTATAACATAAAGTATGACAGTCACTTATATATATATTATCATTATATACAGCATAATATATATAGCACGTTATATATATATATTATATAAAAGTAGTGTTATTTATATATAAGTAATGTCACTTTATATTTATTATATATATATGTTATATAACGTTTTTATATTAAAATTATATTGGACCGTTTGTAAATAACCGTCACGACCCTTCTTGTGGATATCACCGCGGAGCTTACGGCAATAAAAACGATGCAAGCTTCAGTGTATCACCGCAGAGCCACCAGCAATGGAAAAAAAACGCAGATGTAATGCTGGGCGGATGGACAGAGGCACGATGAGCGGATGGATAGTGGGTTCCGACAGAGGCAGCGGAACTGTGAGCAGATAACGGTGAACAGAATAAAAAAAGATTGGCACTGGTCAACAGAAAATTTCTGATACGCAGAATAGTTTCGGCTTTTAGTAGGCACCCTTCGCTTGACCTTCACAAGTAAAACCCCACGCTGATACCACCGCGGTGTTTGGAAGAGCAATGGTTGAGAGTCAACGAAACTGGCGGCGACGACCAACGACAGAAGATTGATTACCAGGCATACAGAGGTGTCAGTTCTGAAATATCACAGTTCTGCAACTGATCTGAGTTACAGGTTCGAATTAATGTCTGCTAGGGTCCTTAAAGGATGGTCACAGGATCAAAATTTTGTCACAGGTCAGAGATACTTCCACAAGTCGAAAACTTTTCCACAATTTTTTTTTTGAGCTGGTATGAGATCACCGAATCTGAACTTTTGATGTTTGCTGAGCAATCCTTTATAAAACAGTGACGTAATCAAAGATCAAATCACATAAAAATTCAGATTCGTCCAAAAAAAATTGCACCAGATTTCATTCTTTTTAGCTCTATATTCTTCAGATACGAGTCCTTTATCTCTGTTCTTTCTTGACCGAATTCAATGGTGAGAAGTTGGCGGAATGTGGTGTGGACAGGGGACGCAAATGGCAGCAGAACAAAGCAGTGAGGAGTATATGAAGCAAAGTCAGATGAAGGAAATAATGACAGAACCGTGTATGAAGAGTTGTGTAGCAGGAGAAGCGCTCCGAGAATCAACTCGCTCTGATACCAATGAAATGTAAAAACTTCTGGATAACAGAAATATATATAAAAATACTTTATTAATAAATGAATAGATAGATGATGATGATTTACACTGGGTTGCCTGGCTTATATACCGCCATGGGCACCCTTTGGGAAAGGGCAATGATCCTTTGATCGTGCCCTTTCGTCTAATTAAAATTAAAATTAAATAATAAACCTAAGTTAACTAATTTTTTACATAACATCCGGGGCTGCCCCTTCTCATCCCCTACTTCATTCACCTATCTGTCAAATGCCTCCACTTTTTGAAGATGTACGTTGACTATATTATCCCCTTTAGAAGTAGAAACCAACTAATAGGATTATTGGTTAACCCCATTTGGAGTTTAGGAGACATTGGCAAATCTTGAAGCCCATTATGGAAAGGCAGATCATTATGAAGTCCCCCCCTGTGGTCCATGATTTTGTAAGCTCATTTACTCGATTTCTCTAATGACTTGTTGTACTGGAAGGCTAGGGGATGCATTAGATCTTATGCAAGAATGCAGATGGTTTCCATCTTGGGTTTGGTCTCCCTATACGGGATCTTAATCCTCTAGAGGGCTACATTGGCACATGTAGGGTGAGCATTGAAAGCAATGGGCCTCCACAACAACATATTGCACTCCATGGATCTCCACAACCATTCAGGGATTGCTCATGGTTCACTTATTGGATGAGGAGGATGCACCTGATCCATCATGCCCAGTTGGCCCTAGATCTACACCATACTCTTGGTAAATGATCTAGGACTTGCACGATGATGTGGCATCACCTATGCCATCATCCTAGTCCTTGCAGGCGATCTATAGGCATCTTCGATTTGTTTGGAGACCCATGAGGACACTTGTGTGTCCCCACATGTCATTTGGAGCACCACAGGTTATTACAAGGGGCCAACCCCTTGTCCATTGCTTTTGAGGGTCCTACTCTTCATTATGGCATCCATGGACTTCATTAGGTCTCTTAGAGGGCCCTACGACATGCATAAATTATTATTTGACCTCTTGAGAGGCTTACTTTTTCATTTATGAGCTAGTTTGGTGGGATTGTCACCAAAAGTTGAATTATTAGAACATTATTTTATTTTTTGGGCTTATGTAGGCCAAGGAGGCTAATTCGAACTCCTAAGTTGTGTATAAATACAAGTGAGATGAACTCATTTGCTGATCATCACTTCGGTTTGGATCTCTTATCTCTCTTGAGCTTTTCACACTTTTTCAAAAGGATGAATTGGAGCTTTATGGATGCGTTTTGATGTGTGGATATTGGTGTATCTTTTCTTGGAGCTTCTCTATTGTCAATTGTGAATGGTTGGATATACTATATTACATGTAAGTACATGATTTTTAATGTTATTCTTGTTTACTTTTGTCATATATGTTGGACTGAGATTTTCGCTGTTCTAGGGCTAATTGCTGCATGCATTTACTGCTTAAAGTTGTGGAATTTGTCTCTATTATAGCATCTCTGAATGTATGGGCCATGTAATACGAGCGAAATCTCCTAGGGGTAATTCTAACAAAGAATCTGACCTTGATAAGCCATTTTGTTTGCACATCGAAGTATAAAAGCTGCAAGGTTGCTTCCTCTTGACCTAGAAGGCTAGTGAAGTGATTTTGAGGTCTCCTTGACTGAGAAGCAAGAAATCCTACTCATACTCAACATAGACTCCTACCAAGGGTGGTCACTAAAAGCCATATTCTTTCACCTCCTCCTAGGTCTAGCCACATTGGGGTACCTAGGACATCAATTTCTCGACAAGCTAGCCATAAAATAAATCAATCTCCTAGGGTCTCTTGCGTTACCCTTTCCTCTAGCCCTCTTCTAATTTTGAAGACATTCTGATAGTGGATTTGGGAGAAAAGCCAAACCTTAGCTCCGAGATCAAAACTTGCCTTGCCATCCCCAAGGCTAGTACCTCATAGGGTCAAAACAACATTTTTGAGTGAAAATACTTTCTTTAATCCTTCCCCCGCTTGTCTAGGATAAGAATATTAGTGGTTGCTACATTCTTTCCTCATACCCTAGACTGGGTCCACCTAACCCGTGTGGTCCCATTCCTTTGAAAGACCATTCTTCAAGAACCATCTAGGATACCAATTATGACAAGGATTTTATGAATTGGGGAACTCCTCCACAAGTCTTATCTCATAAACCTAACCCTCAATTCCTCTCCTTCTCTCCCTAGAATACATAGTACCTTGCTTAGAAAGTAAGCAAGACCCATCCACAAATTTCTTCTGGGAAAGGGTTTATTTGAGTCACTCATATCCATGGACATATCCTTCATTGGTGACTCCATACATACTGAGTCTCCTCCCATCGATGAAAGTCCGTACATAGAAGGGAGTCTTAATTGAGGTGACAGTGGGCTAAGTCTCCATTTGTTGCCCTTGGCCTAGCATTTGCCCTTGAGGGATCCCCCTTAGGTCCCCTGCTAGTTTGAGTGGTAACAAAGGTTACTTGGGAGCTGGAGCGAAAACGGGGGGCGAGAGTGGGATCAACATTTTCAGAAGCTCCCAGTTTGGGAGCGAATTTTCATATATATATATATATATATTGATGCATATAAGTCAACAAAAACATGTAGAATGATGAATTAGATATAAAAAGCATAAAACATAGATTGAAGGATATACGTCAATCATCTAGAAGTTATAATCTTCATCAACCACGTCTTCATCAACCACGTCCACAAGTTAGTAACATACCACATATTTGAGTCTCATGATCCATCAATCTTAAAGTTTCAAGCTTTCAAAATTCAACATATAACATTTATCATCGTTGATCACCAAAGTTGTACTTGCAAGCTAAGTGTAACCATTACAACAAAGAGTATTTAACATGAAATGAAATGTTATAAAATGAAATGAAATAAAACAACTTTCAACTTTCACGAAGCATCATATTCAAAATTCATTACCAATGAGTTATAATTGCCAACTTCAAACTTAAATTGTCTATTGTTTACAAAAAATATCATAATAAAGATGAAGGATCACAGAAGTCTCAACTTTATAAATATGGAGTCAACAATTATAAAAACTGCTAGGAACTAGAAAAGACAAGTAAATATATTATCTATTGTTAATGCGTGGGCCTCTTGCCACCACGAGAAATGTCTAAGTTTTGAGTCTTGTTGGAAAATCAAGATCTTTGTCATTAATATCACCCTCTAAGCATTAACATAAGATAGAAAAAACATAGCATGTCAAGTCAAGATTTTGTTTGAGTGATGGTTGCATTTTTAGTAGGGTCATGATAGAGGAGTTCGATAACCAATGTCACTAACATCAAGGTACATAGAGGGATTGGTGCTTTTGATTAAATATGAGTTCCATACCCTAATACATGACAAAATCCAATGTAAACATTGCAATCCCCTGAATCCCGAAATCCTGAAAAACTGATAAGTCTGTTGGATTTTGAATGAGATCTAAAATTCTACTTTCCATATCAAATCCAATGAGATCGGAACCACTCTCAAACATCCTGAGTCATTTCATGGTAATGTTAAAAATTTAAGTAAAATGATGAAAATGAAGATTAAGGAGAATGTCACTTTTACTTTAAGAGTTTAACATTGCTGTGAATCGCATATCAATACTAGGGCCATAGGCCTGATTATTAGGTTGCCCCACTCAAAAATTATTTGTTTCTTTGGAAAAAAATTGCACTTGAAACGTTATTGCAAAAAAAAAAATGCAAAAAAGGCTAGGGAGCAAAAATTTCATTCCTGGGGTCACTCCCGAAATTCGTTCCTTGTGGAAGCGATTTCGGGAGCGCACTTCGGGAACAGAGGTTCAAGGGGGGAAGCCACTCCCCTGCAACCTTGTCAGAAATATAAGTACTTAAAGACTTAACCAATCTTAACTCAAGTGACTTCACTCATAATCATTGCATAAGCATTCTAGTCTTAGCTTTGCACCTCATAACTTACCTCCAAGCATAAGCTTGGTTGATAAACTCCTAGGCCAGTCCTCTCATTTAGCTTGAGGGATTCAACCCTTCTTAGTGGTTAACATAGTGACCTTGTAGTTGTCAGAACCATAGTCTTTGCAAAGCTGGAGGCACCGGGTGGTTGGAACATAGGGGGAGGTATCGCTAATCAGGCCTTTGTTTGCTTCCGATTGGATTACATCCCACAACCTCCTCTGAAGATTGTTTCTCAAAATAGTTAAGGGAAAGGTTCCATTTAGACTAGTAATATAATCGAAAATTAACTAAGATCCTTGCATTGCACTTAGGTCTTAGGAGTTTCATCTCATATAGGTTAGTCAATCATATAAGGAACGGTTGTCCATCCGGTTACTTGGTCATAATTTATAATAAGCAAGAACTTTTGACTCCATAAGGCATTGGTCTCTGTTGACCTCTACCGGTCAACTACCCATGCAGTACACCCCCTATTTTTTTACAAAAAAAAAAAGAGGCAGCACCTGATCAGCATGTCCGTGCCATCCTGCAGTCATCAACAGCTTGATCAATCGTTTCTGTAAACCCAGTCTGCATGTATTAATTGTAAATAATCCTAGCAGATGTGAGTCATGCTGTAAATTGCCTAGGTGGACCTAACTTTCCTATGATAATCTATGTCCCGGAAGGTTTTTCGTCTCACCGATCCACGGATCGACAGAGTTTTCCTTCAAACCTGACCCCAAAGCCGGGATAGATTTTGTCATTGGAATTTTAGGAGAATCCTAGTATGTTGATCTGCTAGATTATAGTTGTGTCGCAGAACTGGGTGATTTGTGAGGGTCTATGTTAAAGGGGTTTTTCTCCCTTAAGATGTAAATTGTAAAAGTCATGATGTAATGTGTCTTGAGGGTCGAAAAATGTTTTAAATCCCCTCATGAGTCCTAGGTCCTAGGTGAATGTTTCCAAAGGCTTAGTTCGATGATTCATTTTAATATGAATTAAGAAATTAAAAAATGAATAAAATAATAAAAAAAAAATTCATAAAATAAAGCAAAAAACCCTAAAGAATAAAATAATAATATTTTTGTGAATGCATGCAAAAAGTCTTTTTTTAATAAAATCGACGGATGAGATTAAGAGATGTCTTGATCCTCATCGACGGTCGAGATCGCTTCAACATGGATCACTTGAACTAGCCGTTGGGATCATTTCCTTTATATAGGGTTTTAGGAGGTCATTTCAGATCATCTGATCTGTGAGTCAAAGACTGAAGAAGCTCTCTTGTAAATCTGTTTCTGGTTAATAAAGAAGACTTTGGGGTCCATATCTTGCTGGTGTTGCTCTCTTGAATGCTGTGAGATTGTTTAATTTTCTGCATATATTATTTTCAGCCGTTAATAATAGCTTTTTGTAGAGTATTGTGAGCACAGGTATCTTGTTCACGTGCTAGGGTTTGGGTGCTGTTAGGGTTTCTGGAGTAATGGCAGGTATCTCCATTACTTCCTGAGATCTAGCAGCATTTTTGCCCTCTTTACTGATGGTTGTTTTGAGCTGTGCAGAAACATTTTTTGAAGGGAATTTGTGGGAGTTCGGGGAAGTTCTCAGCTGAACCAGCCAACTCCCACAAGCATTTTTTTGCTGAGCCCAGTCGGATTTGATCCTGGGTCTATCATTCGGTTTATCTTTTTTAATTTACATGAGATATTTTCTGAAGTTCTTCACAGTGAAAATCTGAAATCAATACTTCTTTAAATATTTTTTGTGCTTATTGATGAATCTGGTTGTTAAGGGGCCAAATCTGTAAATTATTTAACCGTTCTAGGGTTTCAATTTTTTTTTTTTTTTGACTTAGGGTTTCGGTTTTGTCTTCCTGTAAATTTTTTTTTTTGGACGTTTCATCACAGGTTACAGGTGCAGGGTTTATGAGATTTTCAGGGGTTTCAAATATCAAATTTTTCTTAGATCTGGAGTTTCATCATCTGCAGGAAGTAGAATTTTTTTTTTTTTTTTGTGTTCCCCATCGATTTCCAAAACAGCCTGTACGCCGGAAGGGGATCTCTGCACTTTCTTCACTTTTCTGTCTCCATCCAACTTCACGCAGCAAACCCCTTTGACTTTTCACGCCATTCTCCTCTGCCGCCGCAAACCTGCAAACTAAAACACCAACCCGCGTTCATTATTCTGCTGTCTCTTGCAAAGAAATCACACGTTTTTTTTTTTCACACGGGCCAGGGAAAGCAACCTCGGTGTAAGACTGAGCATTTTTCAAGCTGCCTGAAAATCGAACGCAGCTCCTTTCACGTCCATCTGCCCGCCGTCAAGGAAGCACTCCGCTATTTGGATAGTAAGATCACGTTTTTGGTATATACACGAGCCATGAAAATCTTCCACGCAGTTAAATCGCCCACCGGTTAGCTTCAACGCGAATGCGTTGGTTCACCTGCACAAAAAAAAGGGAGATTCATGGTTTTCCTCTGCCCATCGATACGTCCGCCATCGTCCTGCCAATATCCACGCACAGAAGAGAAGAATAGACGGTGATACAACGGGCGTATTTTTGCGTGGGTTCTGCGTTGGCAGTTTAAATCGATTCTAAATGTCC
>APFE031411156.1:0-12887 GCA_000404065.3 Pinus taeda
GATTCTCCAAGAAAGAGTTATGCGAAATCTCCCACAGTGACCTGATTATAGACTAGTTCAGTAGAGCGAACTTGTACGACGTGCCACGAGTCACTGTTTCGACGTTTGGCTCTGAAAAATATCTATAAGAAACTACATTCCGTCCTATTTCTGTACCTTCTTATGAAATTTCAATCTGATGTTTAGAGAGAATGTTATGACGATTTTCCCCAGGTCACCTGTTTGGAAAGTGATTCAGGAGTCTACAAAAAGACCAACTTTCTCAGATCATATCTCTGCAAATATAGCATGAAAAGCTCTCAAATTTGGACTTGAGGTTCAATGCGATTTTTTCTCAAATGGGTTTTTTTTTAGCTTCTGAAACATCGCAGAAAAAAAGTTATAGCGACAATGCCACGATGACCTATTTGGAACAACGAAACCTTAGAATCCAAAGCTCTGATACCAAATGTTATGAAACCAGCTCCAGAAAATATAGAAAAGATAGATAAACGCCTTATAATTCAGCCTATTCGAGGGGGCAACCTCCTTTACATTACATAAATGAACAATTCTTGGATGATTCAAATGACAAAACTTCCTTTCTATATATAGGAGTCTAAGGAGTCACAATATAACCCAGCCGACCTAACAATAATAATATAAAGCCACAAAAATAACAATGGAGGGATTCAATGGGGCACAGTAATAAAAATATGGGGACAATAGGGGCACAACAATATTAATAAGGGATACAACTACAATAGTAATGGGGTAATCACTAGTATTATAGGGACATAACACAGAGACAATGTTGCTCTGATTTAGTTTTGGAGGAAAAGGACACTAACCATGGGATCGATTCCCTTGCACTGGGAAAAAGTCAACTTATTTGTGTGGCTAATACACACAAATGGAAATCTAGATCTCAAGGATGTCAAACTCTAGCAGGTTCATACTCTTCTTAAAGGACTACAGAAAATGGTTGTTAGTGTAGACATACCTATGTTAGTCTGTGGTGATTTCAACTCAATTCCTGCAAGTGGCCCCCATGCTCTTCTTGCAATGGGAAAAGTTGAATCCTCACATCCAGACTTAACAACAAATCCCCTTGGTATATTATGTCATGCAAGCAAGTTTTTTTACTAACTACCTCTGGTTAGTATTTATTCTTGCTTTGCAAGAATGGTAGGAATAACACAAGGTTTAGACCATCAACAAAGAAGAATGGACATTGCAACAAATGAACCTTTATTCACCAACTGTACCAAACATTTTTTTGAAACTCTTGACTATATTTTGTATACAACAGATTCACTTAGGGAAGAGTTCCTGTTAGAGCTTTTGGATGAGGAGAGCTTCTGTAAAGACACAGGTCTTCCTTCTCGCGAGTGGTCATATGATCATATTGCACTTTGGGCATAATTTTGATGTAGGCCCAAGGCTCATGGCTAGCATAACAATTCCAACAATGATGGTCCATTGCCTTGCCCAAGAAGAACATAAAAATTTGTCAGTTTCAGGGATTTAAGTGAGTTGTCACTTCACCTATGTACAATGTGTTCACGATTTTCGGTTTGTATTCTGCAATTAACATTTATCCCTTCCTTGTCATTTTGTCATGGTGAAGATGGTAGTATGTAACATGAAGAATTGTTAGCTACATTTTGCTTAAGTGTTTCGTAGCCCTATAAATTGCAAGGATAATATGTTAGAGGATGGGGTTCGAGAAACATTTTAGTGGTAATGTAGCAATAAGAATTGGTCAAAATTATCTGCATGTATGAAACACATTTGTTTTACATGCAAACATTTAGCAACGGAAGAGTATTGGGGGTTTCTTTGAGGTTTTTCCTTCTAAAAAAATGGAAGTTAGGAAATTAAAAAGAAAAATTAATGTGGTTTTATTTTTTGGTTTTGCCAAATTGTTTTTTATTTTTATTTTTTCCAACTTTGTTTTTTTCAAATCACTTTGTCAATCATATATACAATTGAGAAAAAAATTATAATTAAAAGATATGGTTGCTACTATAATCAAAATCATATATAAAGTTGTCGTCAATAAACTCTTGGTTTAATTTAATAAATCATATATAATGTTGTTGTGGATATAACTCATTAGTTTGATATAATAATCCATAGATTTTAATGGAGGCAAATGGCACTATCACTTCAAATTCCACCTGCTTAGAATATCTTTACTAACCTAGTTTATCATAAGTTGATTTTCTTTATATAATAATATTTGTATTAAATTAAACAAAATGAAAATTTTAATCAAATATCCTACAAATTTTTTTTATTTTTAACAAATATAGATTTTTATTTTTAAAATAATTCTTATTCCTAGCAAATTTTATTTCAAAATAAAAATTCAAATTTCAAAAATTATTTTTTATTCTAAAAATATTTAGTTTATTATTTTTTGTTTTACCTTTCTTTCTTTTTTTTAATTTTCAAATCTAATTAAGAGTGGAAGCATTTTCACTATAATCTAGTATAAAAATAATATTTTGAAAAATTAGGTTCCTCTTCAAAATAAATTTATATTAATCTCTACCAATTCTTATCATAAATCTATTAATATATATTACTAAATTAATATTAATATATATTAATAAGGCCAAGGGTTAATTAACTAGGTGGACTCTCAATTGTTGAGTACCTCACCGATTATTAATATATATTACTAAATTAATATTAATATATATTAATAAAGCCAAGGGTTAATTAACTAGGTGGACTCCCAAAATTGTTGAGTACCTCACGAGTCGGAGATGAGAGAGTCAATTCTCCTCAATACCCTTGAAATTAACCAATGCTATCATGGAAAATTAACCTAAAAGACAAACCAAGACCCTATTTACCTAAAGGGCAAACCCGTGGTCAAATACGTGGACTCTTGCGAAGCCCCGAGATTGGCCAAAGGATTCTAGAGACATCCAAAGCCTCATTCGACGTTCATAGATAGGAACGATCGTGGAGTCGTAGAATCAGATATAATAAGGCTGTGGCTTGGGTGAGGAAAGCATTAGAAGTACGCCTTGGCAACGTTTTGTGCGAAAGATTGATATCGGCGGAGTTTCTGATATATCTTAGAAGAGATTTCTGTTTTCGGCGATCTGAAAGTGTTGAATACTTGTCTGGTTCACTGTTCTATTCTATTTTGATTCGTCGCAATTGCAATTCCAATTCCAATGGCGGACGTGAACATGCATAGCGGCGAGGTGGAGGCCTTCGCTTTCCAGGCTGAAATTAATCAGCTGCTAAGCCTCATCATCAACACTTTCTACAGCAACAAGGAGATTTTCCTCCGGGAGCTCATCAGCAATTCGTCCGATGTAAGTATGAAATTTAAGATTTATTAATTTTGAACTTCCATTCCCTTCCCATCCAAAGTGTAGGGTTATATTTTCAGAGAATTAGGTGGGGCTCGAAGCTTTGATTACAGGGCAGTAAAATAGGATGAATCAGCAATTCATCCTAGTAAATTAGATTCATCAATAATCACATGCCAATATATTAAATGCTGATTATTGTTTGTGGCAATGGCTGCAGGCGCTGGACAAAATTCGGTTCGAAGGACTGACGGATAAGAGCAAGCTCGATGCTCAGCCGGAGCTCTTCATTGGGCTTGTGCCCGACAAGGCTAACAAGTGCCTCACTATTATTGACAGCGGAATAGGCATGAGTAAAGCGGGTAAGTACACTAGAATTCTGATATATGATTCTTATGATTGTATGCTTATGTTTAGTTTAATCAATCTTGAGATTATATTATAGTGGGTGTTTTGTGTGAAATTTTCTGATTTGCAATGCATAGATTTGGTGAACAATTTGGGAACCATTGCGAGATCGGGGACCAAGGAGTTCATGGAGGCTCTACAGGCCGGGGCGGATGTGAGCATGATCGGTCAGTTCGGCGTGGGTTTCTACTCAGCCTACCTTGTGGCTGAGAAAGTGATTGTTACCACTAAGCACAACGACGATGAGCAATACGTTTGGGAATCCCAGGCTGGGGGGTCGTTTACTGTTACTAGAGACGTTAACGGAGAGCCCCTGGGCAGGGGAACTAAAATTACTCTGTTTCTCAAGGAAGACCAGGTACTATAAACATGCCCTGTTCTAATATGTTTCATCAATTTGTTTCTTTTAACATTTCCTGTGCATTTATTTAAATTTAAGGGCATGGCTTGGTTGGGGATGGCAGGTGGAGTACCTGGAGGAGCGGCGGCTGAAGGATCTGGTCAAGAAGCATTCCGAGTTCATCAGCTATCCCATCTATTTGTGGACTGAGAAGACTACCGAAAAGGAGGTCAGCGACGACGAAGAGGAGGCAGAGGAGAAGAAGGAAGATGAAGATGAAGATGAGGAGGTCAGCGACGACGAAGAGGAGGCAGAGGAGAAGAAGGAAGATGAAGATGAAGATGAGGAGGTCAGCGACGACGAAGAGGAGGCAGAGGAGAAGAAGGAAGATGAAGATGAGAGAGGAGGCAGAGGAGAGAATGAAGATGAAGGGGATATTGAGGAAGTGAAAGGTGTGGTGGACTCTGACGATCTGCCCCTCAATATCTCCAGGGAAATACTGCAGCAGAACAAGTTTCTGAAGGTATTTAGGAAGACTTTGTTAAAGAATTGTATTGAAATGTTCAACGAGATCGCGGAGAACAAAGAGGAGTATGCCAAGTTCTATGAGGCGTTTTCGAAGAACTTGAAATTGGGGATACATGAAGACAGCCAGAACAAAGATGAGTATGCCAAGTTCCTGGAGAGACTGAAGAGGAAGGGTTATGCCGTCGATGAGTACGCAGTAGGTCAGCTCAAGGAGTATGACGGGAAGAAGCTTGTTTCTGCTACGAAAGAAGGGCTGAAGCTGGAGGAGACAGAGACAGAGGAGGAGAAGAAAAAGAGGGAAGAGAAGAAAACCTCATTTGAGAGCCTGTGCAAAGTGATGAAGGACATCTTGGGTGACAAGGTGGAGAAGGTAGTGGTTTCGGATCGCATAGTGGACTCCCCTTGCTGTCTCGGATCGCATAGTGGACTCCACTTGCTGTCGTCCTACATGTCCAGCCACAAAACGATGGAGATCAACCCTGAGAACGCCATCATGGAGGAGCTGAGAAAGAGAGCCGAGATGGACAATCATGACAAATGGGTGAAGGATCTCGTGATGCTCTTGTACGAGACCGCCTTTTTTGGGCTGATTTAGAATTCCTAATTGCTTCAGTTTAGAATTATTAGTTTTTGAAACACTAACTTGGTGAGGGATAATGAAAAATATAATGATGGTGTTAAAGAAATGAAAGGAAGGAATTGTTGGCCTTAGCCATACGACATGCTTACATCTTTTTAGAGAAGTTCAATGTTGATAGCGATTTTAACAAGTTTATTGATAGTTAGTTTAGAATTTCTTCCATTGACAATTATGGTAGAATTATGTACAAGTAGTGTGCTTTTAGTTTTAGGGGGTGACATTTTTTTTTATGTTTGTTGTATATGATGTTTAGTGTGTTTGGTGTGCGATATGTTGTGAACATCATTTTTTACTCTTGTATTTTCACATTGTTTATGCTCAAGTCATGATGTCAAGGTTGAAGATGTTTTTTTTATCATAGATTCTATAGTTTGCTATCACATTTTGATTAAATTGTATATTAAATATTTGTTTACTTTGTATTTATTTATGTTAAATCATCAACCAAGTTGGAGTCGCTAGAGATCCTTGGTATCAGTAGGATTGTTGTTGCAAGAGGCACTATAAATCCATGATGTAAATCACTACACACATGTTATGGATCACTACAAGTCCTTGTCATAGATTGCTATAGGGTTATTGCTACAAATCAACTTTGTTAGCAAAAAACAGAGAAATAAATACATGATAAACACATCACAACAATAATACATGGACATGAATACCATATTTTACCTTAGAAACCCTTGTGAGAAAAGTAGCAGCAAATAAAAGATCCACTATTCTTCATGGTTTAAATGCATAAATTCCTTACTTAAATGTAGCCAAGCCGACCAACTTCTAGGCATAGCCAAGTGAGCCTTTTTCTCAACTCAAACCCATTACAATGGAGAATCCCTTCAATTTTAAAAGGTTTCCTCACATGCAATCCATGTTCTTTAATATCATAGGCCACCAAAATGATGTACCTAGACCTAACAAATTTGAATTTTTCATGGAGTCAAATTTACACTAACATTCCCCCCTTTAAATTTGAGAAGTGAAATATTCATGCCCGTTTCCCTTATCACTTAGGTCTATTTGAGATTTTATTGGTATGGGTATGGATGCCTAACTACATCTTATAGTTGTATGCCCAACTATATGTAATTTACAAAATTCATCTCCAAGTAATTTTTATTTTTTTTAATTGTTGTTTGGAAACCATTTTTTCATTCTTTCACATTTACACATTTTCTCACACTAGTTGTTCTCATCAAATTTCACTTTTGTTGTTGCATTTCACCTTGTTGGACCTCTATGTCCTCTCAATCTTCACATATGCAGTTCAAATCCCAATTAGGGATTATTTATGCTATCTTCAACCTCAACATACATGTGTTGGCAATTGCAACCATCACCTCCTTTCAGAAGCCACAATTTCTTAGCTTTGATAAACACACCACAAAAATAATACAATTGACATGAACACCATATTTTAGTTAGGAAATGCTTGTGGGAAAACTAACTACAAATAATAGATCTATAATGCCCCATGGCTTAAAAGCATCCATGCCAAGCCAACCAATTTTAGCCTAGCCAAGTGAACCCTTTGCTCAACTTAGGCCCATTACAATGGAGAACCCCCAAGATTTTAAAAAGCTTCATCAAATGTAATGCACAACATCTAATAGCATGGGCCACTGAAACCATATTCCTTATGTTGGAAAAATACTTGTTATTGATGTCAAAGGGATCACCAACTCAAGAAGTCAATAACATGAGAGTGTAGAGGACTTCAAGCCCTTTTCATTGAGTATTTAATCACCTTCTAACTCCTATTCATTAATAACATATTGAATTTACAAGTTGGAAACCCATATTTTCGTCAACCCTACATGAGTACAAGTTGGCCTTCTGCATTTATGTAGGCCCTTAGTCTAGGGTGTTTAGTCGAGTACTCACCTTTAATTTGGTTAATGATGAGTTCAGAATCCCCATGTGTTGAAGTCCTTTTAGCTCCCAACCTCTTCAAAATTTTCAGTCTTAAAAGCAGTGTTTCATATTCAACTATATTATTTGTACATTGAAAGTTAAGCTTCTAAGAATGTCCCTTTGATATACTTGTTTGTGAGTTTGAGATCCAAACACCTACCCTTGCTCCTTCCTTGCTCACAACCCCATCAAAATCCATGTTCCAAAGGGCTTCTCCCTCTTCATCTTGTTTCCTAGTATCTAATTTTATCTCCTCTCTCTTGGTCAATTCAGCTTCCAAGTGTGACACATCTTCATCTACACATTCATCATTATACAAAATAAAGGAGTCCATATTTGAATGCACATAATACATGGGGTAATTATTTAGTTTGTCTTGGCTGCTCACCATATATATCATTAATGTTTCCCTACATAACCTTTTATGCTAACCAAAAACGGGAATGGTAGAATAGGTCATGTCCATCTGCAACGTATCCTGTAAGTTTGTTCCCCATGATATTGATAGCAACATTCCATACTTGGGAGGTATGTCTGCCACTACAATATCCATTACCACACTCTTTGTTGGTATTTTGACTAGAGTAACACACAAATGTTTGATGAGACCTAAGCATCTCACTTTGCTCGAATCAAAAGAATATAAATCTTTGTAGGGTCTTGTTGTGTCTAATCCTAGCTTCTCCATGATGCCTCTAGGCATAAGATTGTGTGAAGCACCAGACTCAATGTTCACGAATGTTCAAACTAATATAGATAGGTGGCACACTACCATCTTGAGACTTCCTTCAACTTCAGGCCCAAACAATAACTCATGTTAGTCATCAGTTAAATTAATTGTGTCCATCCCATCCCCTATCTTCAGACCTTTCAGGACATGAAATCTAGATGCATTTCTGTTAATTAATTTAGTCATAGGAATAGAAATTTTTACCTTCAATAATTCATTTTCAATACTGAAATATGTATGAGGTTTATCTATTTATTTGATATTTACACCTTATTTTTTAGAAGTCTCCTTTTGAGAATCATCCTTTGGCTGGCTAGTAGAAGGGGTGTCACTCTGAATTTTCTTGGGAGGATTTTCAACAGCCTTTTTACTCCTCAAATTGTATTATCTGTGCACCTCCATGATAGAATTTTGGTATCCTTGTTAATAATCATACGACTCTAAACGGATGACCTCTGGTTATGATAGCAAGAACAAATCTTTCTCCTCTTTAGTTAAGAAAATGTTGTCATTTTCACTTTCCTTAAATAAGTTTATTTTATTTTCTTCAAGATCCTCTGGTACCTCAGCTTCTTCATTTGCATAGTTCTCTTGGAAATGAGGTCTAACTTGCTGCTGATCAATTTTGCCTCCTTGTTCTCTCTATTTAATTTAAGGTTGATTTTTCCTAAAATTAGGATTTATAATTCGAGGAACACCTTTATTTTCCCTTAGAGGATCCTTCTCAGTTAAACTTATCCTTTCCATCATTATTTCCATGGTTTTAACTAAGGTATCCAAGTTAGCACATGATGAAGAAGAAGTGGGTTCTTCTTTAATAGTGGCTCTCCTCTCAATCTTTAACCTAGCTCTGTTTGCCAACAAGTTTGCCTCCACACTGACTGCATTCCTCTGAATCTCTTCAAGGATAACAAGATTTCTCTCCCTCAATTGGTAAGACATGTCTGGATCAAAACCATCTGGAAATTTGATCAGAGTTAGTCATGGTGGGGGTTGTATTGCATTGGGGATAGAATTGGAAATGTTATTGAATCTAGTGCAATAGTCTTGGATTGTTTCACTAGAGGCTCCCTTTATACTCTCATATTAAGCCAATATTTGGAGAGGAGTCTTCTTTACTTCCCATATTCGGAGGAATGTTTGGTGAAATTGTGTGAGATTTGGGATAGAGGCAACTCACAATGCCTTAAACCATTTCTTAACTTCTCCTGTGAGACTTTGGGAAAACAATCTCATCTTCACATCATCATGATCAATTTCTTGCAAATATTAATAATCATTCATTTTGTCTATATGTTGTTGAGTAGTGATTGTCCGTGTGCCATCAAATTGAGGTATTTAGATATGATAATCTTGCGGCACGACATTTAGTTTTCCAAGTAGGACTAGGGGGCATAACGAGTTTCCATGATAGGTAATTGGGAATGAGAAGATGATAAAACTACAATAGGTGTGGATATGGAGGGTATTAAAGGGGGAGGGATTGTACTTTGTTGAGTCGATGTAGTGGTGGTAGGGATAGCAAATGAAATGGGTACAGTGCTAATAGGAGGAATTACTGGAGGAGAAGTACTAATAGGAGGAATCACCGTAGAGGAAGAAGCTAAAGAATTAGGTCGTTGATGAATAACAACTTTGTGCATAGCCTTATCTAGTTCGGTGACCAAAACTTCAATCTTAATAACTATTTTACAACATCTTCATCAGAGTCTGGATTAATAGGTTGATGCTTTGAGATATAAGGTTTCAAAATACTTTCATCAAAAACTATCTTAGGTAAAAAAGTGTCTGACTTGGTATGACAAAGGCTATGCTCAAAAGGTAAGTCAAATTCAATATCCTCAACAGTTAAAAAACTTTCATGGAGAGAATTAACTATGGCCAATGGATTATTACTTTCTTGGCTCTCAGTAAGACTCCTCTTTCTAATAAGTTTTTGAGGATTATCTACGACTTTGGTGGTTTAGGATATGGATGAGCTCTAGTGTATATCATTCTAGGAGCTAAATCTGTAATAGATTATTTACAAATAGAACTATGTACAAAATTTAGGTGCAAAACACCCTTAATAACATCTATTTAATAGCCACACACTTGAAATAGTCTTTAAGCTCTGAAATAATTTTTTACCAAGGAAAAATTCAATTTATATGAGATTTGTGTGAAGTCCCCAGTACGGTCGCCAAAATGTTTTAACTCTGTAAACTCCCAAGGGTGTGAGACAATCCCAGAGGTAAGCAAAAAACCATTTTGGATGTTGGGATCTATCCCTTCCAACTTCAAAGAGGGATCTCTTATATGATTTATAATTGTTGTCTTGAGATGTTAGGCCATTCAGTTTTGAGTTTGGTTTTTTCATAGGTTTGGTTGAAACTGTGAGGAAAATCGATTGGGAAATGGAGTCATAAGTCTTAGGTTGATCAAATACAAGAATGTCAGAATAGATGTAATAGGGAAAGGTAGGCAAGCTTTTATATCTTTAGAGCATTTATGGAATGAATGGGATGAAAAGATTTAGATTCAATTAAACATAGAGCACACTAGGATGAATTCTATATTTAATATCAGAGTGAAAACATAGATATTGTTTATAAGGCAGAGCACAGTGTATTTAAAAAAATTCGACCCTTAATCTTCTTTAAACAATAGAGACAGAAAGAACATATGGAAAACTGGAAAAATAATCATTTTACAAGAGAGGAAACTTCACGAATTGTGTGACATAGGAATCCTAGAACAAGCTTTGTAAATTAATGGAAATGATCACTTCATTACATGCGCATCCTTACATCAAATATTTTCTTTCTTCATACAAGTTCCAGCCTTTTGTACTTCAAAATATGAAATATTTATACAAATTTATCAAAATATATTGATTTAAAATATCAATATGTTTCTACAAAATATCCTAAAAAATTGTTTACAAAAATAGTACGGAATATAGAAAAACTTAAACTACTGAATCTCTCTGGAAATAACTTTGAGGATTCTGGTGATGACTCAGCTTAAAAATTGTTGCTTTGCTGCTAGACATGAATACCTATTTACTCAAGAATTTGACATAATTTATCCCACTTGCTTTCATTTGTGGTGGAGAATTTGATTAACTTTCTATAGTTTTCATCCACCTCAGTATATTTCTAGAAAGTAGGCTTGACTATAAACAGATGTTTTATTTTTTCTTTGATAAGTAAGTCAAACTTCAAACCTTCCATGAAAACTTTACGTGTAATAGTTCCCTTTATGTTGGAAAATTTAGATTTATCTCTTGCTATGGAATAAAGCTTTTGCTGATAATCATCTAGCTGAACTAATTTATCTCCAATTCCCTTTAAACCTGGAAGCCCCTTTTGATGCAGTATGTTGGATTTCTTTTGGAATTTTTGAATGCTACACTCCAAATTATGACATTTATTCTTTAACAATAAGATTAGATTCCTTTCTGTAAGAAATATTCTTACCTCAAGTATTCTCTCAGTTTTCTCTGTAATCTCATATTCTTCATGTTCTTCTTTTGTCTTTGAATTCAAGGTTCTTATTAAGGCGGTAGCTTCACTTGGCTTCTAACCCATGTTTTCCTTTATCCCTTCAATGACCTCTTTTGATTTATGTACAAATTCCTCCTGCTCGAAAATAATTTCAATGGAAGGTCAAATTTCAGTCATAAATTCATTAATTTCTGCCCAAAAGTTCTCATTTTCCTGTGCAATTGTCTATGCAATGACAGAGTCATTCTCTAAAACTTCAATTCTCTGATTTAATTTGTGAGCCTTTGGAAGCTCTAACACATACATATTATCAATTTTTAATTTCAGCTCTGGGAGGTTTTTAAGCTGAGCTTTCAACTTTTAAATTTCCCGCCCCTTAATAGACAAGTCTTGCATAAACAATGTAAACTTTGAAACAGGAACCCATATTGTTACTCGTTTTGTAGAGATAGCAAAAAAGTGACCCGATTTCGAAAATGGGTTATGCAGAACACACATGCGTTTTTTAAAGCTTAGTTTTTGGCACTATAAATTTTTGTATGTACATTGCGTTTTATAATGGTAGTGTTTTTCATGCTGATTTAAAAACGTGGTAATTCTGCACAAGATCTTTTTTTTAAAAGTTTGTTTGTTTGTTTGTTTTTTTTTTTCTTTTTTAACTTTATAATTTTCTAATGTATGAAATGTAAAAAATTATTTTGTGAACTTAATAAGTTTTGAAGTGGTCTTCTTCTTCATATTTTCTTGTTTTTATTTTAATTTTATTTTTTTTTGTAGTGAGGTTTTTATTGTTTCGCATATTTAAAGAAGAAGGTTGATATTTTGAATTTTCAATATTCTACATATTTATACATTGTTAATTAATTTTTCAATCCACAAGAAATAATTGTTTCAAAAAAACAATATTTTCTAACAATGGACATAAAAACAACCATTTTAAACATAAATATAATTAAAAAACTACACGTTTTGATAATTTTTTGCTACAATTGACATGCAAAAATCACAATTTTTATATGAAAATTTTAACTAAAAATAGTTAAATAATAGTTTTTTTATGAATTTCATGTCAAAAAAAAATAATAATCATTTTTTTTTTCAAAAAATAATGGTTAACTTAAAAATTAATGCGAAAATCACATATTACAAATATTGAACAGATAACAACCTTAATTGAGTGTATATTCTTCTCATGAAATATCAAAGTCAAAACATTGCAAGTATAACTAGTTAATAGTGACAAAAAATGAGCTTGATTTCCAAGCATTACTTAAATTTAATCAGCAATGTCACGTAATCCAAACTCTTTGTCCTCTAGAGTTTCATCATTGTTTTCTTCCTCAATATTTTCTGCTTCTTTTTGCTCATTTTCATCTTCTAATAGATCTTTCATGTCTACCAATCTCCCAATGTACGTCTTTCCAAACATCCCATGTAATAGTGGCTGAGGTTCCTTTGCTTTTTTGTGACATGTGATTCACTAAAGTCCCCTTTTTTCAACCCAATTTCTTGCATTGCATTT
>APFE031411159.1:0-13458 GCA_000404065.3 Pinus taeda
TTGTTCTTTTTATTATAAGCAGCCAACTGAGTAGCATCAGTAGGCACAACAACAGGGGTCTGTGTGGTATGCACCATGATATCCCAGACTTCTGCCTCCTCAAAGATACTCTGCATTCTCTCCTTCGAAACGTTGTAATTTGTACGCCCATCCAACCTATCTTCCACTCTCAATCCCAATGACATCCTGCTGTCCTAAAACTGAAAATAGCACTGCTGTAGTAAAGATAAAACCTGCTGTTTATGAAAAATCAGCTTGCTGGAATTTTTTGAGTGAAAAATCAACAGCTGTAATTTTTCTCTTTTGCTGTCCCAAACTGCCCTTCAACATTCAAGCTCTGATACCATGTTAAAATTTCTGTTTTCCCACCCAGGTTTTCAGTTTCTCCTTATTTCTCCCATGTAGTTAAATGCCCTTTCCCATAACCATACATTCAACAAGCTGAAAAAAATAAATTTGCTGAAAACACAAATTCTGGAAATTTTACAGAATACTGGAAATTGCAGAAATAAAAATCAGCAGTAATAAACAGCCATAAAAACACATTAAAACACTGATATTTTTGGTCAACGTGACCCTGGAAAACCCCCTACAACTCTTGGGGAAAACCAGTTTGAGAGCTCTTCTTTATTTCTGAAAAATGTCTTTTTACAGCAAGAAAATTTCAGCAAAAAATTACAGCAAAATAATTTTTCAGCAAGCAAACTTATTCGTTTTCAGCCCAACGGACCACCTGGAAATTTCTTAGTTTTCAGCAAAAAAATCAGCTTTTTTTGCTTGTTCTTGCTGCTGTTTTGCTTGTCTTTCTGCTGTTCTGATTTTGCTGAAGAGCTGTCTGGTATGTGTGCCAAACTGCTGCCTCTTTCTCCTTCTTGTCCAGAAATCTCCCTTGCTCTCTTGCTCTCCTTCTCCCAATCTGCTCATGAAAGAATGAATGATCTTTTCCTCCTTTTCCTCCTTTAATATAACTCCAAGTGACTTTTGGGTGATCCAAAATGACTTTTGGGTGATCTCTAAATCCAATGGCTGAAATAGATTTAGATCAATGGCTGAGATTAAATGCACTTTTAAATCTCACTTTCTATTTTTTAATTCACCCCACTTTAATAAAGACCCACTTTAGTCATTTATTTCCAAAGTCACTTTTCCTTTCTAATTTTACATTGACTTTATTAAAGTCACTTTAAAATTAGACTTTAGTAACTTTATCACTTAAAGTCACTTTTAAATTAGATTTAACTTTATAAAAATTATAAAGTCACTTTAGGAGAAAAATTAAAATCTTTTGGACACTTTTCCCTAGGCCAAAGATCAAAGCCTAAGGGAACCACCTGTCCTCCGGTACCAAATTTCAACATTCTACATAGCCTGCTCTCAAGTTCACCTTGTAAAATTCTTCGGTGTACTCCCTCACTGTCATCATCTTTTGCTTAAGATTTTGCATCTGTCTATAGAGAGTTAGCTGGTAATCCCTTGGAAAGAACTTACTCTTCATTTTTTCCACTATTCTATCCTAGCTCTTGATCAATGGTTTGTCCTTCTTCCTTCGTTCAACATGTACATTGTCCCACCATAGTGCAGCATGATCTTTCAACCTTGTCATTGCAAACTTGACTCTCTTGTTCGCCTCAATTTCCTCGTACTCAAAGTACTTGTCCATCTCACTAATATAGTCTATTAGATTCTCAACTTTCAAAGTACCATTGTAAATGGATATTTTAGGCTTTGGCCTTGAACTTGAGCCCAATACTACTCTCAACAACCTAACCTCAGTAGCTTCTTCAACAGGTGGTGCTCCTTCTTCATGTTCCTTTTCGGCCTCACTAACATCTCCACCTTGAGGATCCTGCTGTGTCCCCACTTCCATGACTTCTAATCAAACTTGCAGTCTCCTTATCTCTTCTCAGAGCTCTGGATTACCCCTGGGTCTACCTCCTCGACCTCGTGCCATTTTAGCTCGCCTATTCATCTCTTTATATTGGAGAGAACGACAACGTAAAGCTTCGATACCAAAAATTGATGGCTTTAACAGAGGCTAAAAAAAAACAATATCCAAATGGACTTATACACAGGCGCTGGTTAAAGTGTTAAAATTGGCAACTAGGGCCAAACTCCACATGGGTAATTTTATTTATGGCAACTTATATTTTTCTTGGATTCCTCTCTCCGAGAGGTGTAGGATTGATCTAGAGATCATCCGACTTTGACATGTACAAATGAGGTTATGAATTTATTTTGTTTATGGACAAATTGTCAAGGTCGGCCAACAAACTTGTGTAGGCTCAAAAGCCCAATAGTCATATCTATTCATCCTCAACTTTTGTTATAAATACATGATACCTTAGCCTCATTTGGACACGCTCATCTTCACACATCTCTCTCTTTGGGTACGGATTTCTGGGCAGTCTCTGTCTCCACATGTGCGAAGGAATGGAAGGCAAAATTTCTGTTCTGGGCAGTGACCAAGTTTGACCGAATTTCAGAAACTATTTTTGGGTTGCGTTGACCATGCATTGACCATATTTGACTGCGATTTCTTGTGGAGGAACTCTGTCCCAGCAGGCCGCATATATGGGCACAGAAATCGAGGCTAAACATTTACCGTTGACTCGCGTTGACTACAACTAGCGCTTACTGTAGGTGAATTGTTTGACCAGATTTTGACTAGGCGGATTTTGGACTGTTTTGAGGGCTAATTCATTTTGCTGTTTGGAGTCCGAAGTTGATTGAAGGTGACCAAATTGTTGAGGGTTAAATCTGTCCTATTGACCAACGTTGACTTTTTTGGTTAGGGCTCTTTTGCTGCTGTTATAAATTATCAGATTTGTAAATTGTACTCTCTCTCTCTGCTGAACTATTGAAGACTATAAGAAGAATTGATCAAGGGTTTCCCACATTGGGGTTTGTCTTTGGTGCCACATTTTGTGTCCTCTTGTCTTGGCTTGTCTTCGACTGTTTATGTTTATGTTCTATCTGCATTTCACTATCATGTTGATGTGATTGCTAATCTGGATATTGATATTGGGTTAATAATGAAATTGAAGTAAAATTGCTCTAAAGCATAAAACATACCATTGTTGCCTAAAATTAACATAAAGGCATGGACTTTAACAAATCGTTTTTACCTCTCACGCACTCAGAAAAACACAGTTTATAAATCAGCTCGAAACTCCTCAATCAAGGGTTTTCTTGGAAAACCGCTTGTGGGTCACCACATAGACCATGCTTTGCACAAAACCCAGATCCCAAGATTTTGAATTTTGTCTCCATTTGACTAGAAATTGAACCGTAAGTTTGATGATTGGTTTCCTCCTGCGAAATTGCCTTCTCTTGGATTAATAGCAAGGTGCTTTATTCTCAAACCTGTAACATAAATGACTCTTGCCAACACACAAGATTTGACGCAGAAGCACTGTGATTAAAATATTAACTGTAATATCTCCAGGTCTATATTTTAGTCTCATTCAAATGTAAAGAACAAAGAGAATAAAATCCAGATCAATTTCAATCTCTAGATATCAATATGACTGTTAACAAACCTCACAAATGCACATGCAATTGACTATCTCATACACACAAATTCGACTTGCTGATTAATAACACTTGTCCAAGAGTGTTGTTCAGTTAACCATTAACTCCACATATCACATCCAGTTCACACATATTGAGGATCAATTACCACAGGTTGATCTCATGGATTTATTAATTTTTTTATCAATTAACTTCAGCCTCACACAGAGAACACAACTAGTGTACCCTTCTCCCACCCAAAAGCTTCAAGAAAAATGTTCATTTTTCCACAACTAAAAAAACTATCCAAGAAATGAGTTCACTGAAGTGAACCAATTTCCTCACTCGACAAAATTAGGAAACAAGATCTACTTTTAATCTAATTAGCTCTAACTCCCTACGAGCGATCAAATCCTATCCTTAACTATTTAAAATTTCATTAACTAGATGCTCCTAACTACTCCTAACTAAATATCCAAAACTTTTCACAAATAAACTTTGAAATGTTCTAGCCTTGGCATGTGATCAATGTTGATTTGGGGTAGCATCAGATGTGCTACAGGGCTCAAATTTTGCAGGGAGGCTTGGGCACATGCATTTCAAAGAACGGAGGAACCATTTTGGGAAATTCCACCCATAAACCATTTTATTAAAATAATTAATATTTTTGATGGGGTTCCTAACTCTAAACTTATGAAAATTAAAATATTACTGAGTATAAATCTATTTGTGGGTGAATCTTCTAGATAAAGACGAAAATCAAGTCAAAATGATTTGAGCCTTTGATTAGGAGTTAATCTAGACCGTTGGTTGTCCAACAGGAAGATATAAGAAGGGGCTTGAGGGTCATTTGGAAAATACACCAAGAGAGGTCAAGAAATCGATTTTCTAAAGTGAGAAGTTCTCAGGAGGAAAATTCGATCGAGGATATTTCTTGCAGCAGAGGGGCAGGGATAACTTCCGGAGAGAGTGATTTTCTCAGTCGGAGAATCATCAACAGAGAGAGGCAGAGGGTAATCTAGCAGTGGCAACGCTGAGCCAGAGGGGCTGACATAGAGCCACGCGGAGGCAACACAGAAGCTAATGAGGAATTCAAAATCTGCAGAGGGAATTCAAGTTTCAAAAGCCGGGAGTTGGGATGTGAGACCGTGCGAGAGAAATCGAATCTCCTGGGCAGCGAATCGACCAGCTAGAGGAGTGACGCAGTTCCCAGAGAGCTTGATGCTTGGCTGACGTAGTTATTGCGTTGAGGCAGACAAAAACGCTGGGGGGGCTATCAGTGTGGGGTTGGATCAACTAGGATTTCTAGTGATAGTTCTTTTTGCTAGTATTTCTCTCTATAATTGAATAACCCTGTGAGGTATTCATCGATGTATTCAAAATTTGCTACTACTTAATAATAATAAACCCCCAGAGCTGCTGCACTGGTTTTCCCGCATTGGGTTTTTCCAGGGACTTTTGTCCAAAAACAATGGTGTCCTATGTGTTTGTATTTCCTTGCTCAATATCTATTTTTCAGAATCATATTTAATTTGGTGTAGGCTGCTTCAGTAATTTACTTCAATATTTCAAGAAGAAATCTGAAATAAGTTTGTAATGTAATTTACGAGCTAGGTGAACTAGATTCAGTTGGTTGCAGTAGGATTCCAGAGATTGTTAGATCTAGGATCTTTCACATGATATCGGAGCTGTTGATGTGAAACAGGGAAGAGCAGATCTAGCACTGAAGTAAGGGCCAACTTGCTGCAACAAGCAACAGTTCGAATCCCCTGAGGGATTGCAAAGTTCTAGCCAGGAGGGCTATATTTTCGAGGTTGTCTCTCTTTGAGTGAGTTGACAGAGAGGTAAGACTATCAGATCGAGAATTTGCCAAGGTAGAGGGAGCCACCCAGAGCCTTAATGCAGAGCTAGAGGTACGCAATTTTCTGTAAGCTGAGTGCTCGACAGAAAAGCCGTCAGAAGAAGGAAGAAGATCACATAGTGAGAGAATACTTCCTCAGAGATTTCTTGCTGAGGAAATCAATATTTCTCATTTTCTAGGAAGCAGAGGAGCAACAGACTTACCAGCTCCATTTGGGAGTGTGTAAGCCGGCCTAGAAGCTACGTAGTAAGGAGAAAGAGGGTATGGCAAACAATGGCTTGAGGGATCAGGACGAAGCATCCAACTACGTCATCTGGAAGGCTAGAACGTTCTTCCTTCTAGATGAGCAGGCCTTAAGACGTAGTATATTGATAGTGTGGTAGTTGTCCTTGCGGATGCAGATTCGCTGAAGAAGTACACAGTTGAGATGGCGAAGGCCAAGAGGATGATCCTGGATGGAGTCAGGGATAACGTGGTGTGTCACGTTGCTAGCAGAGGGACTGCTAAGGAGATGTGGGATGCCTTGGCCACGTTGTATCAGGGATCTTCCAAGTAGCGAAAGATGTACTTGGAACAAAAGTTGAGATCTGCGCAGATGCAGAAGGGAGAACGTGTGGATCCATTCCTCACGAAGCTGAAGGAGACCCGTGATGAGTTGTCAGTTGCGGGGCATACACATCAAGATTCGAAGTTAGTAAGACTAGCCCTAAATTCTTTCTCGGATGAATGGAGAGTCTTTGTCCAGAGTATCCTAGGTAGAGCAGCATTGCCTAATTGGGATGAGATGTGGGTAGCTCTAAACCAAGAGGAGCTAAGGAGAGACCTGGTTAAGGTCAAACTTGACAGAAGCAGCAACAACAGTGGGTCAAAGCCCAAGGAGGAGGAGGATAATGCAACCCTTGCATTGAAGGGGTAGCAGGGGCAACAAAGACGAAAGAAGGACGTCTCCAAGGTGAAGTGTTTCAGATGTGGTGAGATGGGCCACTATGCATCCAATGTCCTTTGAAGAAAAAGGACAAGGATGAGAAGCACGATCCCAAGGTTGCAGCCGCAAAGATTGAACAGGAGGAGTTCACCATGACAACCAAGATACCTCCAGGAGGGAGGTGGGCTAATTTAGAACTGTAGTTCGATACAACTACATGTGGGCCCACCTCTTGGATCATCACCTTGCTACAGGAGCCCGTGATCAGTAGTTGCGGGATGGAGGAGTTTTCAATTGGTGCCATGGAGTGTTGGAGCGACAAATGCAAGAGTTAGCAACGTCATAACTAGAGCAGAGAGGCGGCAGTGTTTGGAGCCATAATGCAGAGTTTCAACAGCGCAGTGGCTTCAGAAGATAGCGTGGGACTAGTAGCAGTCAGGCTTTCAGCACCGAGGTGCATCCACTGGATACTTATCCAGTTTTGGGTATTTTCAGTTGCTTCTGTCAGCAACTGAGTTCCAATACAAATGCAATGTTAGTAGTGGCAGTGCTAGCAACATAATAGATGCAACATTTGAGAGGGAGATATAGTACCGATGTAGCATTGACGGTGGCAGTGTCAAACATAACAATATAGTAGCAGCAACAATGCAATAGTTGGTGGACAACATGTTAGACATCAACAATGTAGAAGACGATGCTTCCGAGTTAGAGCAGTATGCAACCACAGTGTATTGCTAGAGCACATTCCTCGCTAAGAGGGAGTCTTGTTTTGGGGTAGTGTCGGATGTGCTCTAGGCCTCAAATTTTGTGGGGAGGCTTGGGCACATGCATACCAAAGAACCCAGAAACCATTTTGGGAAATTCCACCCAGAAACGATTTTGTTAAAATAATTAATATTTTTAATGGGTATTAATCTATTAAAATATTAATGAGTATTAATCTATTTGTGGGTGAATCTTCTAGATAAATACGAAGATCAAGTCAAAATGATTTGAGCCTTCGATTAGGAGTTAATCTAAGTTGTTGGTTGTCCAACAGAAAGAGATAAGAAGGGGTTTGAGGGTCATTTGGAAAATACGCCAAGAGAGGTCAAGAAATCGATTTTCTGAAGTGAGAAGTTCTCTGGAGGAAAATTCGTTTGAGGATATTTCTTGCAGCAGAGGGGCAGGGATAGCTTCCAGAGAGAGTGATTTTCTTAACTGAAGAATCATCAACAGTGAGAGGCAGAGGGTAATCCAACAATGGCAACACTGAGCCAGAGGGGTTAACACAAAGCCACGCAGAGGTAGCGCAGAAGCCAGTGAGGAGTCCGAAATTTGCAGAGGGAATTTGTGTTTCGAAAGCCGGGAGCCTGGGTGTTAGACCGGGCGGCAGAAATCGAATCTCCTGGGTAGCGAATCGACTAGCCAGAGGAGTGATGCAGTTCCCAGAGAGCTTGATGCTGTGTTGACGAAGTTGCTGTGCAAAGGTAGCCAGAAAAGCCGAGGGGGAAATCAGTCTGGGGCTGGATCAACTAGGATTTCCAGTGATAGTTCTTTCTTCCAGTATTTTTCTTTGTAATTGAATAACCCTGTGAGGTATTCAACGTTGTATTCAAAATTTTCTACCGCTTAATAATAATAAACCCTCAACGCTACTGTATCAGTTTTCCCACATTGGGTTTTTCCGGGGAATTTTGTCCAAAAACAACGATGTCCTATGTGTTTGTATTTCCTTGCTCACTTTTTCTATGTTTCAGAATCATATTTAATTTGGTGCAGGCTGCTTCAGTAATTTACTTCAATATTTCAAGAAGAAATCTGAAATAAGTTTGTAATGTAATTTACGATCTAGGTAAAGTAGATTCAGTTGGTTGCAGTAGGATTCTAGAGATTGTAAGATATAAGAATTTTCATAATCAATCCATCACATTGCTAGGCCCTTGGTTTTAATTTAATAATTTATCTTGTTTATGTGCATGGCCTAATGCACCTGCATCGCAAATGTTCATGCAAGATAAATCTACACAAACAAATCTTCTACAAGCATATGGAAATGATAAACACATTCATACCAATAGAAAATGGAGCTCATGGTAAACAATTATACCATGGTCAAGATGAAAAACACCTCATAAGTGAACCCCAAAGTATTTTATCGCAATAGAATGTAAGTGTACAAAAGAGCAAAGCTTCCCCAAGCACGAGCTCATATCAAGATGCTACAATAAGTGCCAAAGGATCATATAAATAGAACTATGGGAGCCAATCCCAATGAGAGAGTGGGGACAATCCCAAGGCAAGAGCCATGCAAATCGAATCTTCTTTGTGGTAGTTCGAATCCTCCAAAAGGCTATTGATTTGGGGTAGCATCAGATGTGCTCTAGCCATGAAAATTGGTGGATAGGTTAAAGCACATGAGATCTCCAAGACCCAGAAATGGTTTGGGCGGATTCTAAACGATTTGGGAGATATTAAAATAATTAATATTTTTAATGGAGTTCCTAAGTCTAAATTTAGGAAAAATCTAAGTTGCACGAAACGGGGAAATACGTAGGAGTTTCTGAAACAAGCACAGGTATGAAATGTGACCCCCCCACATTTTGAAACAGGGAAACAAATATATATATATATATATATATATATATATATATATATATATATATATTTCTCACCTCATGCTTGATTGGGAGTCTTCTCCTACATAGTCGAATGACCTTAGTGCTCTTGATCAAATACAAGTTTCATACCCTAGTACCCTACATGATCTTGATTATTGGGAGTCTCCCTTGCATAGAGGGCTTAGTTCTCTTGATTAAATACAAGTTCCATACCTTAATACATGACAAAATCCAATGGAAACATTGCAATCACCCCAATCCTGAAATCCTGAAAAACAAATAAGTCTGTTGGATTTTGAGTGAGATCTAAAATTCTACTTTCTCCATATGAAATCCAATGAGGGCGAAACCACTCTCAAACATCTTGAGTCATTTCATGGCAATGTTAAAAATTAAAGTAAAAGGATGAAAATGAAAAATAAAGGGGAATGTCACTTTTACTTTAAATTAAGAATTTAACATTACCATGAACTACATATCAACACTAGGGCCATAGGCTACCCCACTCAAACAAATCCTCTTTTTTATAACTTGAGAGGCATCTAGAAGCATCTCAAAGATATTTTAGTCGCCCAATAAAAAATTAGAAGCAAAAAAAAAGAAAGAAAATGTTTAGTGTTAATTGTAAACTCCACCGTATGGCCTGGAAATTCATTTCCGGTCGTACTGGCCCGTTTCATGCTTGTGAAATGGGCCAGTTCGGCCAGAAACGAGTTTCCAGGCTGTATGGTACGAGTTTCCTCGTTTTGGTTTTGTTTTTGGCCAGAAGCAGACCCCTGGCCAACGTTTCCTGCAACTTAGGGAAAAATAAAATATTAATGGGTATTAATATAAAACTGGGTTAGAAGGTTCCAAAAGTCATGGATCAAGCCAAATCTAATCTTAGTCATTGATTAGAGATAAAATCTTGATCGTTGAAGGACTAATGAGAAAAGTATAAGAGGAGGCTTGAGGGTCAGTTGGAGAGTACACCAGAGTGATCAATCATTCATTTTGCTAGAGCGGGGTTGCTAAGAAAAGTTGAATCAGTGATTAGCAACGAGGGGCAGTGAGTACGAGGTAGAGAGGCAGAGACAATACTGAGAGACCAGCGCAGAAGCAGAGAGAGCGAGAGCAGTAGCTAGTCCAGGCTATGCAAAGGCCAGTAGAGACAGCGCAGAGGCCAGAGGGACTGTGTCATCCACGCAGAGGCTGCTGGAGTGATGCAGAGGGTCCCAAAGGCTTCGCAGTGCTTCAAAGGGTCTGGGTTTGACGCAAGTCAGCAAGAGGCTGACACAGAGGCTAGAAGGGCCAGCGCTGAGCTTTAGTTGTGCTGGAGAGGGTTTCGTGGGACAGGTTTTCTGAATACCTGTTTCCGGATATAAAGGTATTGCTGTCGTGTGTTTTTCTCTATTGGGTGAGCCCGTTAGACACCCAGTTGTACTCAGATAGACTACATAATAATATCACCCTCAGAATAGCTGCATCGGTTTTCCTGCATTGGGTTTTTCTGGGGACATTTGTCCAAAAATAATGGTGTCACTTGTGTGCTTGTTTTCTTTCAGTTTGATGATCTGTAGATGTTGTGACTGTGTTGTCGCACAGATTGTCACGACAACGCTCAGACCAGGGGCTGTCACCTTGATCCCCGATCTCTCCGTTTAAGCCTGTCTCCCACGGCTAAGGGGGGTAGACCCTATAGGAAAATGGATGACCAACTGTGAATCAATTGGGTTGGGAGACACGAAGGGAAACCAACACTAAATTGATTTTATTAAATTTACAGACCAGTGCCTTATGACTAAACGATTATTTATCAAATGCTGCAAAGATATGAACTCATTAACAATCATTTTACCATCAAACAACAAAGATTAACTTTTACCACATGCGAGATAATCAATAAATGCTCAATGACACTCCAGCAATTGAAATTTTGAAAGATAAAGTTCGATAAACAACCACGTAAAAAGTTAATCAGAGATCACATTCATGTAGCTAATCTTCAAATGAACATTTAAGCATAATAAACATTAATTCCCACATCAAAATTTTTAGCCTCAGCAGAAAAGATAAAACATACCAAATTCCTGAGCCAAGACTCAAACTGGCAAAAACTTTCTCAAAAAGTATTTTTATATTTTTCAAATAAAACAGAAATCTAAATAAATAAAACTTAAATCTAAAGGAAATTCTAAAACTATAAATTTTTTTATATGTTTTTTTTTGTTAAAGTTAAAAATGTTTAAATCTAAATGAAAAGAAAACAAAACAAAACTAGAAAAACTAAGCTTTTTTGTTTTTTATTTATTTTCTAGATCTAACTTTAAACAAAATTAATTCTAAACTGAATTAAATCAAAAAATCTAAACCGTAAGAAAAGAAACTCTTTATGATTTTTTTAAAGTTTTATAATTTTTTATGATTTTTTAATTTATAAAATAAAACTAAATTCTTTTTATTTAAATTCTAAATGTCAAAACTAAAACCAAAATTTAAATCTAAACTAAAATCTAAAGTATCACTTATCCAAAATCTAAGCTCTAACCAAAATTCTAAACTAAGCTATAAACTAAGCTAGAACATTTAAGAATTTATATATATATATATATTTTATTTATTATTATTATTTTTTTTTAAAACAAGCCTTTTTGAAATAAGCCAATGACCAAAAGAAAACAAAAAACGAATTTAAAAAAAGGAGACAAGTTGAAACTATGGAAAATTTAATCAAAAATTAAAATTTCAAAATCATAAGAGAATTAAAACCCAATCAACGTATATATCATAAACATAACCCTAAACGATGAAATTAGTTTTGTTTTGCGGGTTCGTGCATGGGCTTGATGGCAGAGGGATTTCAAGACTTGGAGAAATCGCAGAAGGACTGGACACAAATCAGTGCGAGGAGCAGCGTGAAGGGGAAAGCTTGCATACAGGCAACAAGTAGCGGTGATAGCTAAAGTTTCTGAAGAGCAGGTTTGCGTGGGACGTGAGGCTGCGGAAGATTAGAGCGGGCTGTGTGGAGGCAGCTGCAATGCTGCAAGTGAGGGACGGCACGTGGGTCAAAGAGAACAAGGGTGTGCGCAGAGAAATTGGTAGCATTGGAGCTGTGCGAGGATTTCTTTGTTTTGCAGGTGTGAATGGAGGTGTTGCGATGGGTGGATTTGAAGGACGCAGCGTGTAATGGCAACGTTGAAAGTTGCATGGGTAATGAGCTGCGTATTGGAGATAGCAAAAACAAAGATGAGATGGGGGCTACGTGAGGTAATACACAGGTAATAGTGGGAGATGAGAGTTTGGAAGGGATCGCAGTGTGGAGTGGGTGACAGGTTTGGCTGCGATGAAGAGCGGATTAAATGGCTGCGAGATTTTGATGTGCTTTGCAAGTGCAGAGGTAACAGCGTGAGCAGAGAGAGAGAATGGCACTCGGAGATAGACTGCGTGAGATAAATTTCGGTTCTTACAGATTGATGAGACGTGGATAGTTACAAGTTTTGAAGGGAGAGCTGAGCGATGATGGAGAAGGAGATTCACGCAGAGGAGGGGTATGTCTTGGACAATCTTGAACCTCTTCAGAAACTTAAATTTTTTTTAACTCCCTTTGCTTCTGATGAAAACCCTGTAATAAATTTCTAGATTTGACAGTGGTTGAATTTGAAACCCTCGGACAACAAAACAGTGACCCTGCAAAAATTGGTTGTGAGGCCAGATCTTACCCCCCAGGGCCTAGATCTGGCTCCCAACAAGAATCTCTTCTTGCAACCTGCAAAAACAGAAAAACCAGAGGCAAGATATGCAAGGATAAAAACTAAAACCCTAGAAACCAGTGACCAAAATTTACAACTTTGTGATTCTGCAACAGCCAAATTTGTCAATGATCCCCAAAAGTACTTCAGAATTTCAAATTTACTATAAGATGCTTTAGAAAACACTCTCATGCAACTCAAAAATAAACTCTAAATGATAAACCTAGAATCAAAACTGGCTGGGCTCTACAAGGGAGTGCTTTGCGGGAGTTGGCTGGTTCAGCCGAGAACTTCCCCAAACGCCCACTGATTTTCTCAACAAGGGTTTCCTTCACAACTCACTTCAACCATCAATAAAGAGGGAAAAAAAATACTAGATCCAAGATACAATGGAGATACCTGCCATTATTTCAGAAATCTTATTATCATTCAAACCCTAGAAAGTGAACAAGATACCTGTGTTCAACAATACAATACATTAAGCTATTACTAATGGCTGAAAAATAAAAATATGTAGAAAATAAAACAACTCACAACACTTCAGGAGAGTAACACCAACAAGATTTCAACCCCAAAGTCTTTCTTTATTAGCACCAGAAAAAGTTTACAAGAGAGCTTTCTTTAGCACAAGACTCACAGATCGAATTATCTCAAATGACCCCTAGCACCCTATTTAAAGGAAAAATTCCCAACGGCTAGTTCGAGTGATCCATGTCAAAATGATCTCGACCATCGATGAGGATCAAGATATCTCTTAATCTTATCTGTCGAATTTTTAATGTATTAAAAAATTGAAATTCTGCATTTATTTACTCAAAAATATTATTATTT